>PVJA010000990.1:0-139863 GCA_004027025.1 Myocastor coypus
AAAAAAAAAAAAAAAAAAAAAAAAAAAAAAAAAAAAAAAAAAAAAAAAAAAAAAAAAAAAAAAAAAAAAAAAAAAAAAAAAAAAAAAAAAAAAAAAAAAAAAAAAAAAAAAAAAAAAAAAAAAAAAAAAAAAAAAAAAAAAAAAAAAAAAAAAAAAAAAAAAAAAAAAAAAAAAAAAAAAAAAAAAAAAAAAAGACCAATTACATTGCAGGAAAAACTAATTCAACATTTGCAAGATGATGGAAAGATGAATGACATGAGACTAATAGGACTCAACGACAAAGAAGGAGTCAATACAAATGATATAAAAAGAATATGGACAGAAGTAATAGCAGAAAACTCTCCAAACATGAGAAAACAATCTGGCATTCAGGTAAATGAAGAATACAGAATAGCAAATAACATCAACCTGAATAAAAATACAACCAGACATATAATGGTTATGTTCCCAGAAATCCAGCAAAAGAATAATATACTAAAAGCTGCTAGAGAAAAGAAACAGATACCGTTTTAAAGAAAACCAATCAGAGTAACAGCAGATTTCTCTATACAAAACAAGAAATCAAGAAGACCATGGAGCAGAGTGCTTCAAGTCCTCCTTGAAAACAAATTCCAGACTGCAATACCACACAAAACTTCTTTCTTTCTTTCTTTCTTTCTTTCTTTCTTTCTTTCTTTCTTTCTTTCTTTCTTGCTTGCTTGCTTGCTTGCTTGCTTGCTTGCTTTCTTTCTTTCTTTCTTTCTTTCTTTCTTTCTTTCTTTCTTTCTTTCTTTCTATCTTGCAGGATGGGGGTCCGGACTCATGACCTTACACTTGCCAGGTTGACACTTGTGCCACAGAGCTATCTCCTCATCCCCCAAAACTTTTTTTCAAGTACGACGGACAAGTGAAATAAATCCATGACAAAGAACAACTGAAGAATTTCATGATGTCAAAACCAACCCTATACAGACTACTTAAAGATATTTTAGAGACAGACTAAAATGACCGAAACTCCATGAGAACAGAAAGATCCCACCAAATAGGGCAACCAATTAAACCCAGGAGAAAAAGAGGTGAACACCAATAGGTAAATAACATGTCAATCATGAGTCAATACATTTCAATTATAATCATCAGTGTGAAAGGACTTGATTCTCCAATGTGAAAGAAATAGTCTGGCACAGTGGATTAGAAAGAAAAATCCAACAATATGCTGCATACAATAAATACACGACACATAAAGCAATTCATAAGCTGAAAGTCAAAAGAGGAAAACAATACTACATGTCCCAGTAACTTACAAAAAATCAGGGGTAGCAATCCTCTTTGAAGGCAGTCTCAACATCAAACCAAGATTGATAAAACAAAGAAGGTCACGACATACTGTTTAGGGGGAAATTCAAGACAAAGAGGTAACTCATAAATATGTATACACCCAACAAAGGAGCACCTAGCTATATAAGACAAATCCTAATGGCCATAAAAAACCTAATATCCAATAACACAATGTTAACAGGAGACCTGAACACTGCTTAACTCAAAAAGATAGGCCAAGAAGACAAAAAATTAGTAAAGAAGTAGCAGAACTGAACTAGAATATGAAACAAATGGACTTTGTGGACATACATAGTGTGCCACCCAACGACTTCCGAATAATGAAAGTTCCAAATAATGTAGCAGAATTTATGGGATAAAATGAAAGCAGTTCTTAGAGGAAAATTCATAGCTCTGAACTCAAATATTTAAAAAAACAGACTGGGGAAAAATAAATACTCTAGTGCTGCACCTCGATCATCTAGAAAAGGAAGAGCAAACCAAACCCAAACCCAAAGACAAGAGGAATTTATAAAGATTAGAGCCAAAATTAATTCAATTGAGAAAGAAAACAACATAAAGACTTAAAGAATCAAAAAGTTGGTTCTTTCAAAGATTAAATAAAACTGATAAGCCCCTACCTAACCTCATCAAGAAGAGGAAAGAAAAAACTCAAATTCAAACAATACAGAAAGAAAATGGCAAAATTACCAAAGACCCAATGGAGATTAAAAAGATCATTAACAGCTACATTGAGAATCTTCACTCTCACATAATTGAACACACAGATGAAATGGAGAAATTCCAAGCAAGGTATAGTTTACCAAAACTGAATCAAGAAGATCTCAGGAATCCAATAATAGACAATGAAATACAAAAAGTAATAGAAAACCAACCTGCTGACAAAGGAAAGTGCAGCTCCTGATGGATTCACCAATGAATTCTATAAGAAATGTAATGAAGATATAATCTGAACACTCCTCAAATTCTTCAATGAAGCTGTAAAGGAAACAATCCTCCCAAAATCATCCTTGGAGGCAAGTATTATACTGATAGCAAAGCCAGAGAAAGATGCAGTTAGAAAAAGATAACTATAGGTCAATCTCTAAAAAGCCTCAATAAAATCCTAGCACATAAAATATAGCAAATCGTTACGAAAACTATACATGTTGAGCAGGTATGATTCATCCCACGGAGGCAAGGATGGTTCAATATATGCAAATCTATAAATATAATACACTATACTATATCAATAGAACCAAATCCAAAGACCACATGACCTTCTCCATTGATGCAGAAAAGGCTTTTGACAAAGTCCAACATTCTTTCATGTTCAAAGTCCTACAGAAAATTGGAATAGATGGTCTCTACCTTAATCTGACAAAAGTCATCTATGACAACCCAATGGCTAACAGAATTCTAAATGGGGAAAAACTGAAATCTTTTACTCTGAGATCTGGTACAAGACAAGATGTCCTCTATCACCATTCCTATTCAATGTAGTTCTGTAACATTAGCTAGAGCTATTATACAAGAGAGAGAAATCAAAGGAATAAGAGTAGGTAAAGAAGAAGTTAAACTATCATTATTTGCAGATTACATGATAATCTACTTGTAAGATCCAAAAAACTCCATCAAGAAGCTACTAGAATTAATATGCAAATTCATTAGCTTAGCAGGATACAAAGTCAACCCACAAAAGTCAATAGCATTCCTCTGTGCAGATAACAAACACACTGAAAGGGAAATTAGAGAAACAATAACTTTTACAATAGTACTGAAGAAAATGAAATACTTACGAATTAATCTAACTAAAGAAGTAAAAGTTCTATTCAATGTAAACTACAGTACTCTGAAA
Organism: Myocastor coypus; assembly: GCA_004027025.1. Lineage (NCBI taxonomy): Eukaryota > Metazoa > Chordata > Mammalia > Rodentia > Myocastoridae > Myocastor > Myocastor coypus. Next base: position 3,155 of record PVJA010000990.1, read on the forward strand.
ATAGAGGACTTCAGAAAGTGGAAAAATACTCCCTTCTCCTGGATAGGAAGAACCAACATTGTGAAGATGATCATACTCCCAAAACTGTTACTTAGATTTAATGTAGTCCCTATCAAGATACCATCAACACATCTCACAGACCTAGAGAAACCATTCCTAAAATTTATTTGGAACCAGAAAAGACCTAGAATAGCAACGCCAATAATGGACAACAAAGATAAGGCAAGAAGCATTATAATTCCTGACTTAAAATCATACCATAAAGCTACTGGGATAAAATCAGCATGGTATTGGCAAAGAAATCAACCTAAGGATCAATGAAAAAGATTAGAAGATGAAGAAGCAAATATAAACACACTCAGCCACCTTCTCTTCAACAAATGGGTCAAACATGTTTACTGGAAGAAAGCTAGCCTCTTTAACAAATGATGCTGGAAAAACTGGATCTCTACATGCCAAAAACTAAAATTTGTCGCAGGTCTACCACCATTCAGTAAAGTCTAAATCGATTAAAGATCCAAACATTAAAACAGAAACACTAATCTCCTAGAAGAGAAAGTAGTAGTAAATCTTGAAGACATAGGGATAGTCTAACAGTTCATGGACAAAAGTCAAAATTCACATGTAATACTTGGAAGAACTAAGAACTGGGATTTCCTCTTGTTGAGAAGTTTTTGCATGTTTAAAGAAATTACCAACAGAGTGAAAAGACAACCCACAGATTCTGAAAAATATTTAACTGAACAGTGTTCAGACAAAGGTCTTCTATCTAGAATTTATAAAGAACTAAAAAACATTAGGTTCCCAAAACTCAAAGATCCAACCCAGAAATGGGCTTCCTAGATGAATACACACTTCTCAGAGAAAGAAATACTAGAAGCTAAAAAATACATGAAAATATGTTCCATATCCCTAGCCAGCCATGAAATGAAAATTAAAACAACACTTAGATACCATTTCATCCCAGAAAGAATGGCAATCATAAAGAAATCAACCATCAACAAATGTTGGAGAGGCTGTGGGGAAAAAGGAACCCTTCTCCACTGTGGTGGGAATGCACACTTGTGCAAACATTATGGTGTGGAGGAGACTCCACAAAAGAACTAGGACTGAAAAATCTCATTCAATCTAGCTATGCCCCTACTGTGAATTTTCACAAAAGAGCTGAAGACATCATATCATAGTGATGTTTGTGTAGCACAATCAGTGATAGCCAAATATCGGAAACAACCACTACACCCATTACCTGAAGAATGGTCGAAAAAAATGTGGTGTTTTTATACAATGGAATATTACTCAGCTACAAAGAATAATAAGCTGAAAACTTTCATGCACAAGTGGAGCTATCTTGAGTATATTCTCATAAGTGAAATAAACCAGAACCACACGTGTAAATATCATATATTCTCCCTAGTGTAAAAACTCAAAAGAAAACATAAAAATGGAAAGGCAAAAAACAGGTAAACTGAAATCAAGAACTTAAGGATTAAATATTAAAGAGACAGAAAGCAAAGAAGTTAGGAAACATGGCAGAGGAAAAACATGCACTTATATACACAGGATAAATTAGATAATGGTCCTAAGACTCTCCAACAGGTTTTTTTTTTTTTTTCATTAAATAAATTTTATTTTTTTTTGTTTCAATTTTTTTATTGCTTAAATTTAACAATGGTTATATTACATATTTTCATCAGATCAGTTTAGCTTAATACATATAGGTATATAAGATTGATCAAACAATTTAACATTAACCTTTCTAAATCCACATTACTTTTTTTTTTCTTTTCCCCTTTCTTTTCTTTGAAAGTTTACATATTGCATATGTACAGTGTGTGGGCATGACCCACCATTGATGTTGCTTAGGAAAAAAAAAGGAAAAGAATATACTTCTCTTTGGACTAAGAGGAAGCAGATATATACACAGTCAAAGGTTTTGCAATTGCAGTGGGCCACCAGTGAAGCTTGTGATGTTGGAGGCTATTGAATCTAAGCCTCCTCCAACATGTTTTTGATACTAGCAGTTAACTGGTAGAACTCTCATCCTGCTTTCAAAAAAAAAAAAAAAATGACTTCATTAAAAAGTTAAAAAGTCTTATTGAGAAAACTGATGACATGTAGCAAGGTCACACAAATGGCAGCTAAGAATCAATGCATTTGAATAAGAACTCCATAATGTAAGTATCACATGCACACAGCACATAGGGACATGTAGAATATATAAATATTATGTGCATTGAATTCTACTGGGTATTGGAATGCATGCAAACATTGGCACTGCACCTATGCTATGACAGAGTGAAAACAAAGAAAAACATTATTCACATGCTTAGATGTTTTCATATTCTAAAACTCTTGGCTACCATAAAAAATTTGTAAACAAATATACATCTGGATAAAACTGAATGCACAGGGAAACTTTAGGCTACAATGCCCAATTCCCACATTAGTTCAACTATAGTGAGAGGCATGTTTCCATATTTGGGAGATTTTCCTAGAAGTATATTCACAACTATGTAGAAACACTGACTCAAGTGAATTCTTTCCAGATAGTATCAACACAAAAATAGAGAAAAACTACATCCAACAGAAAAAATTTAGTTCCTGAAACATAGTGCTTTATTCAGATTTTCTTCCTTTCTGCCTTATACACAGTACATGTTCACTAAATGCTGCTGCTGCTGCTTCAGAGTGAGGGAAAAACTAGGTTTTCTGAATAGTATGCCAAGTAGAGTGACAGCTACAAGGTTACCCATCCATTTTCACTGTAGGATCTAACATAATTTATGAGCTACAGATGCATAATTTTGGAGTGAGGTGATAGTTATTGAAGCTAATACAAAATAATAAATCTTATTGAATATGTTTGTGTGTGTAAATAAAACCTTATTTAAGTGTAAAGAGCTGGCATTAGATTAATTTTTAAAGTTTTAGTACATTTAAGTATATAAAGGAAAATGAAATGCTGTCAATGCAAATTCCTTGGATCAGTATGAGAAATATAAATGGTTTTCAATTAATATTATTTATTTTTAAATACTGATAACCAACAAAGGATTTTAATTGTGAGCTATGATGCTGGTAATTTATATTTCAAATAAATCCCTGACACACAGGGCAATGATAAATTTCATCCAGTTTCTACAAAAATTTTATAACTAGTAAAGCACAAACAACTAACTTCTGTTATGTTGCTATTCCTTTTAGTATTTTTTATTTGTATTTATCATTGCTCCTACTGCGAATTTCACTATTTCTCTATTCAAAGCTGAAATTCAGTGATCTTCACTAACATGATCAATAGACTCCAACCTCTGTTGTTGTAACAGTCCTAACTAGTTTCACATACCGCATTCCCATAGTTTCACTGTAAGATCAGGGGTGTGCCTGCAAAACATCATGTCCTCTTCTATTGCTGTGCATTTGTTCCTTTGCTCTAGCTCATGTGAACTGGTTGGGGTTCAGCCCACTTTTCAATTCTAAGCTAGCAATGTAATCAAAGTTTGGTCATCTGTGACACCAGATGACCTTGGCCACATGAACAAGTTTAAAGTCCACACGACATAGAAATATCCATTTTGGTATTCTTTTAGAGCTTTTGAGAAAGGAGTACTATTTTTATAAGGTCACTAAATGGTGGATAAAAGCTTGGCTACAGAGGTGACCCGTGTACAGAGGGCATGCTTAAAACACCAGAAAATAGAAAGAATGAAGCAGGTATCTCAATAACACCCCTAATCTAGGGCCAGCCTTGACAGCTGTCAACCACCCTCAACATTTTCAGGTACATGACCTAATAACTTTGCTTAATGTTTCAGTAATTGTGAATTGAGTTTCTATTACATGCAATCAAAAGAGGCTTGAGTAACATAGCTTTCATGGAATACTCATCACCCAAAATAAAAGTGACTCAGGGTATTATCTTTCGCTCATGAACATACACAGATTATATGCAATATGTCTATCATCCCAACCTGATTACTCAAAGCTACTCCCCTATTGGGGTAGGTTCTTTTTTTTTTTTTTTTTTTTTGTCTTTTTGAGACAGGGTCTCGCTATGCAGTTGAGGCTGGCCTTGAGCTCACTTTTGTAGCCCAGGCTGGTCTCAAACTCACATTGATCCTCCTGCCTCCGCCTCCCCAGTGCTGGGATTACAGGCATGCACCACCACGCCCGGCTTGGGGTAGGTTCATTCTAAGTCAAGTGTTGTTTCTAAACTTTTCCCTATTCTTCCTATTTTAATATATTTGTTTACAGTGCTTCCTTCTGCTTTTGTACACTCTCATTTCTTCCTATTTAGCAAAATATCCAATATTGTCTTAAGTCCACCTGAGAACTTGCTGAACAAAAGCTGAAACTTTTTTTGTGTGTTTCTTTAGTGAAAGTCAAATGCTTCCTGTTTGAAAAGGCAGATAACCATGAAAATTATAGGATAGAAAAGGTGAGCTGAACAACAATAACAAAAAGTCACATCTAGCACAACCAAAGATAAAAGAACACTGTTAGAAATGCATACACTAACACCTTGGTTTTCGAGCATAATTAATTCTGGAAATATGCTTTTAGTCTACATATTAAAGTAAAATTCCCCATAAGAAATAATAAAAACTCAGATGGTTTGTTTCACAATTCAAAAATATTCATACAAAAGTGATTATAATTTTTAGCATAATACAAAAATTGAACAAAGCACAAAACAAAGCACAATGAAAAATGAACCAATTAGCCTGCACTTACCTTTGAAGATGTTAATGGCTGGTGTGAGACAGACAAGAGGGGAGGGTTCTTATGTACATTGACTTTCACTGTCACTAATGGAATCACTGCTACCTAATGGATCAGTAGAATCATTTTCTTTTTTGTGCAACTTCAATGGAAAGCCTATCCAAAGACACTTGCTTTAGCCTCCTTATGAGGATTTCACAGGAGATGTGATACTGCACTGTTGATAACCAGGTTTACTGCTACAGTCTTATTCGGGTGGTGATTTTATACAACATTTTATAGTGTTTTCGACAACTGACACATCTTCACAATCTCATTTGAAGTGAAGGTGTCACCTGTCTTTTTCTAGTCCTCCTGTAGAGATGAGCTCTCCTCTATCACCTATTACTATTGCTGATGATGCAGATCTATGGGTACCTTAGTGCTCAGCTTCTCAACGTGTTCCTCCACCATCTATTGAGTATCTGTCATCCTCACTGACTGCTGGGCCCCTGGTCTTCTCCAAGGATACAACTGGACTGACAACTGGCCAGGAGTTCATATCACAATCCACTCAATGAAAAAGACACAATGAGTGACTCAAGCCTTGCTGTTGGAGCACCCCTAACATTGAACTGGCTACTTTCCACCTCAATTTTTTTAAGGTACATGGGCTTTAGGAATAATCCATGAGCAAAGGCTTCATTTTTAACATCTCTACTTGCATTAACACAAAACATAGGGATGAGATGGTCTTTCACAGGCCTCTGACCAGACACTACATTCTCTTTTCTATAACATAGACTTCTCTTTGGCAACTATTTCTAAAACAGTCCTCATCACAGTTAAAATCTTGCTTCTATAGGTAACAGTCAGAAACCACAAGCTCTAGCAGTCAGGAGTGAACAGCTCAGCTTCCTTAGTGCCTGAAATTTCACCCTCTCCAGGCCTTACCATACTATGCATGCCACCTTACTTTTTAAAGTTCTGAAACCATTCCTGCTTGCTGAGAAGCCTCCTTCATTTTTTGGTGACACATCTGGCAGCTTACTTGCATTTATAAGGCCATTGCCTTCTAGTAGATAAAAGTTCTGAGGTGGAGAGTCACCTGTTAGTTGTTTCTGGTTTTACCCAAATAAGAAACATTGTTTTATTTTATTTTTACTTTTAATAAGATGGGACAGTTTCACAACACTTTAGTATAACAGCCATAATAATTAATACAATTAACATTGTTGTCTTCATAGCAGTTGTTCCAAGTACAAGATGCAAACATGATAACTTTTCTAAACATTATTGGTACAAATATTTCTTCTCATTGGACTAACAGAAAATAGTTGTACACATAGTCCGATATTCCATAATAGTAGTAGACTATCAGCAGAACTGGCAATGTTGGAAGCTGTTGACTTGAGCCTTTTACAGCTGAGCATACTAATCTGGCTTTACTTATTTTTTTTCTGTTAGTTCTTTTTGTTTAATTTGTTTATTATGTTTTTAAGAGTAAAAATAGCAGAAACAAAAATAGAGAAAAAACAGTGACAAGAGTAGAGTACAGAATTTCAAAACAAAAAAAATTTAACAATGGTTGCATTACATATTTTCATCATCAAATTACTATAGATCAACAGACATAGGTATGTAAGACTGATCAAACAATTAAACATTAACACTTTCAATAAACATTAATTTTTTTAACTCTTCCAATTGCATTTTGTATTTAAGTCACTCTTCTAAGAAAAAAAAAAATTATAGGGATTGAGACTACAGAAAACACAAGGCCCTGAGATTGATTCCTGATGCCGCCCAAAGTTTATTTATTTATTTATTTATTTATTTATTTATTTATTTATTTATTCTTTTGAGTTCTTAAATTAGGCAGACTATATGATATTTGCATATGTAGGTCTGGTTTATTTCACTTACAAGTATATGTTCAAGATACACACATATATATGAAACCTTCTAGTTTATCATTCCTTAGAGCTGAATAGTATTCCATTTTATGACAATACCATATCTTTTTCAACCATTCTTCACATGATGGGTATTTTGGTAGTTTCCAGGATTTAGCTATCACAAATTGTGCTGCTGTAAACATAGGTGCACAGATATCACTATGATATGCTTTCAGTTCCTCTCAATAAATTCCAGGTAGGGGGATAGCTGGATTGAATGAGATTTCCAGCCCTAGTTTTTTAAGGAGTCCCCACACTGCTTTCCATAATGGTTGCACCAGTCTGCATTCCCACCAGCAGTGGAGAAGCATTCCCTTTACCCCACAGCCTCTCCAACATTTATTGTTGGTTGATTTCTTTATAGTAGCCAGTCTTGTCTTATTATGCCTTGTGGTTATACTTTTCTGCTGGGTGCTTAAGGCCTAGTTAAAACAGGACCTATATAACAAAAAAATGTAACTTCTGTATCTCACAAGGCTGGTCAAATCCCCTCAGGTTTAACCTTGAAACAATGTGTTTTGTAGAACTTTTGTCAGTGTCAGCCATCTGGATGAGTCACATTAGCTCCTAAATGTCTCTAAGTGAGTTCTACATGGAAGAAACAGCATAAATACAGCATAATAACATGTCTATAAATGAAACAAACAAGCAAATTAACAAAGTCAATTGAAAACACATTTTGCTTTTATTTTCAAAATTTATAAATTCACTCATTCAAATATATTTACTAAGCAACTACTATATTCAGGCAGCATAGTAGGTGTTAGAATAAATTAGTATATAGAGTAGACATGGCATTTGCAACATGAACTTTAGAATAAAATAGAGTGGCAGAGAAAGATAAAAATAATCACAAGTCATAGAGAAGTTACTAACATACGGTTATTTTTGTTAGGAAACTCAAAGAAGAGCACTCTGAAAAGGCACAATTTGACCAGAACTTGAGAAGTGGGAAAGAGAAAACAGCAAAAAACAAAAGCTGTAGGATCTGGACAAAGTAATCAAGGTAAAAGGACCAGCAAGTAGCAACAGGGCCTGTGGCACCAAAGAGCTTGACGATTCAGAGTAAATGAAGTCAATATTATTATATCAGATTAAAAAGTTGTTGGAAACGGGAAATGGAGGTGCAGAGAGGTGCAGGTTGGGCTGGACACAGTACACCCTTGTGTGTCACCTGGACTTCACACTTGTGATGGGAAGGCACTGAGAGCTTTAAATTACTAATTGTTTAATCAAGGCTATGAGTGTGACCAAATTAGTACAGCAGCTAAACTTACTTTTCATCAGTGAGAGTTTACTAAGGATTTACTATTTTGCTATGTCTGTCTTTGTTAAGGTTGGTTTTATGTCACTTAAGCTGGCATAGGTACTGGCTCTTAAAATAAAAGCTATTAATACAGATAAAGAAAACAGTAAGCGGAACACAGAAATTTTCAAAATGCTAACTAGTTCAGAGGATTTTGGTCAAGCTACCTCCTTCTCCTTACATGCTCTGAATTACAATAGAGTATCTCCTAAAGGGGGAAATACAAAATTTTTCTTAGTAGTATGAGCCAAGAAACAAAGGAAAATATAAGTGACTGTATGGTTTATGTCTAGTTGTACCCCAAAAGCCTCATGTAGTCATTGGGCAGAGACTTCTAGAGTTTGAGACTTGATCCATGATCCCTGGGATTATGGGTTTTAGTACTGATGGGATTATGGGTCAAAGTACTTCTGGGATTATGGGTGTAGCCTAAGGCAGGGGCTAAGGCAGACAGCCTGAATGTAATATAAAGAGAGACAGAGAGACAGACTCGAGCTGTTGCTGCTGCTCTGCTGCCCTGTTTGGTTGGCTGCCTCTGCCAACATTTTGCTACTTTTCTGCCACCATGAACTGGATGCTCTCCGCCCTGCTGCACTCAGCCTTGGGCCAGCCAAATATGGACTGAAACCTCCACGAACTGTGAGCTAAATAAATCTTTCCTTCCTTCATTTTGAGCGTCAGGTATTTGTCCCAGCAACAAGCAAAAAGTAACTAAGACAGAAAACTAACAGGAAGCAATAACTAAAATGTAGACTACTACCTTCTCTAGAAGGATTAAGTAGACACACACCATGTTCATGAACCACACCCTGCCCAGCTCCTGCTGTCCTCCTGCTGGTATTAATCACTGTGTGCTGGCAGCTGAGGACACTAACAAGCCCATCATGGGTTAAATGCCTAGACCTGCACAATAGAGGCAGATGAACAAAGGACAAGTGACCAGAAGACTAAATCTGACCCAAAGGAAACAAAGCATGAAGGCTTTGTTAAGTGAGGAGATGTAAGGAAGGAAGGGGCAAAAAAAGGTCTGCCTGGCAGCTTCAGAGGCCCGGAATGTGGTGCGTGAGACATAGAGACCTGTGCAGATCCACAGGAGGCGGAGCAAACACATTTCCCTTGATTAAAACTTTAATAAAAGCAGAAAAACTTTATCAGACAAACAAATGTTGGGCACAAAATTAGACTGTAGCATTTCCTAAACACATTTTCCTATGCAGTGGAAACAAACTGTGATGAAGATAGTCAAAGCCATAAAAATGACCAGAGCTTACACTGATGGATTCGATGATTACATGAAATGTATGCATGATACTCACAAAATCAAAGCTATACATGTATTTATAGTCAGATCTTTTTGTACAATAGTATATTTTAGATCCAATTTAGGTATTTTTCTCCTTTTCCATTCATTTAAAATAATAATTTTTTTTCCTCCTATCTGAAAAAGTGTAATAAAGATTCAAGTTGTCCTTTAAAATATAGTTGTCAGATTTCAAAGAGCAAATTTACAGAAGATTTACTCTAGAAGTCCTTACGGTATGGAATTTGTTAGAAATAATGTCTGTATCTATATGAACATTCCCGGGTGAGATATATATACATATATATATATATATACATATATATATATATATATATATATATATATATATATGTTTTTTCCTTACAAGTGATATTTTATTTTGCTTTATAAATGAACTGGAAAGGATATTAAAAACATCTACTTGAAATTGCACTGCAGTACCCAACCTTTCGGAAGCAGTGGCTTCACAGTGTGTGCTACTAACTGCAAAAGCAATTTCGAATTGCCAGATTGTGATAAGAATAAACTATGAACTCAGTAAGAACGCTTTTCCCCATTACTAGAACAGTTTCCTTCTTGAGAGTATTGATGAAAGAACACAAAGTGCAGCAAGGATGAGGCTGGAAACACCCTTGAAGGAGCAAAGTAACAGCTTTAATTTCAGTAGTAATAAAAACGAGTATGTGTGATTGCACACATGTGAAGGTGGAAAACAGAAAGAAAGAAAGGTGAGAAAAAAAGGAAGGTGAGCCAGAGAACAAGATGGAGCAAATTTGTTATTTAGATTGCAGGATTATACTAGCTCTGAAGTGTGACGGCCAGCAACACTTTCAACATACAGTCCACATGACTACACTGAATAATCAGAGACTTGACTAAGATATAACAGAGGAATCCTTAATGAATCCAGAAGGTTAGTGTGTGCTGGCTAGTTGGGATAATAATGACACAGAAACAAACTGAAAGAAAATCTCACAACAAAGCAGCATAAGATAGGAAAGCACACTGGCTGAGCAAGTGCTAGGAATCTCTCAATTCTCAAAAACACAGCAGTCACACATTAGTGAGATTATGGGGCACTGCCCTCCACCTGATGACAAAATTGTTTATAATGTGTCAGAACATCACTGAAACCCAAGAGGTGATAAACACTGGTAATGACATAAGGCTACTGTGTTGGGCATTGATGGGATGCTGCCCTGGCCAAGCTCAGAAACAGACCAAAGAAAGTCTCAGCCTGCTACATACAGTATACTAGCTGGAGGATAATTTGGGAATGGTAGGTTGGAGCATCCGAAATAGACAATGTCTGCAGTCCATTCACCAGTCTATTTTATAAGTAAATAAGGCATCACATGCAATGCCTTCTTTGTATTTTAAGAAAAACCCTGAAAAGACGAAAATTCAAATCATGTATGAGTGCTATGGCTGAGAACCACAGGGAAGTATGCTGAGGAAAAATGAAAGCATCACAGACTTATGGTCCTAGAACAGCACCTGATTTACAGACTCCAAGATTCATGACTAAAAGAAGCACCACACCCTCCTCTAAGAGTAAAACCTAATAACATATTTTTAATCAAGAGGTATGTATGTTCAGTTTAATTCTTTCTCCCTACTTATGCCAGGACTTGAGCTGACGCAGGTGGCCAAACTGGAGCTCATGTCATTTATCCATCAAATACTTGTGAAATTCAGTGAAAGTTATTCAAGTCTTAAACCCTTGGTTTCTTCTTCTCTCTCTCTCTCTCCCTCTTTTTTTTTTTTTTTTTTTTTTTTTTTTTTTTTTTTTTTTTTTTTTTTTTTTTTTGGTCTTTTTTGAGACAGGGTCTCGCTATGCAGTTGAGGCTGGCCTTGAGCTCACTTTTGTAGCCCAGGCTGGTCTCAAACTCACACCAATCCTCCTGCCTCAGCCTCCTGAGTGCTGGGATTACAGGTGTGAGCCACCATGCCTGGCACTTATTCTCTTTTACTAGAGTAATAATATATAGCTCCAGAATGGTACAACACTTGCCACATGGTAAGCATTCTGTATGTCAGCCATTAGTATATTATCTTACACTATTAAATTTTGTACTAGTTGCTACACGGATTTAAAATTTCTGCCCTACATAAGACAGACAACACCTTACCCACCCATAAATTCTTAAGTCATTAATTACTTTTTTTAACAAAATAAGACAATTTATTTAAAGATGAATAGCAAAGACAGCTACTCTAAATTAACATGGAAAATTCAAAAGTGGATTCTCCCATCAGTTACTTTTTTTATTTTATTTTTTCTGTTCTGTTTTTCTTTTTTGGAGGTACAGTTTCCTCATCATAGCCATGGTAGTTCCAAGCCTACTGCCCTCCTGCCTAAGTCCTGGAATTACAGGTGTGCCACCATGCTAGGTTTTGACTTTTATTCTCCTACAATATACACTAAATAAAAGATGCTTTTGGGATTAAAACAGGACTAAATTATTTAGGAAGTTATATTTTAATCAAGAGGGAGACATTTAAAATAACTTCCAATGAATGAAAACTCATTAATTTGAAATGGAAAACTAGTTGACAAACCATTGTCTTACTAGTAAATCCAGCTATATCAATGTTTACTCATACTTTAGTCCAAGAGCTACAAACTATAAAAACAGGTAATATATAGTCTAAAAATGGTTATTTTCAAAACATTAGTTACTGTTGCCGAGTAAATAGTCCACTTAAGGTGAGGGGAAAAAAATTACACTTTCCATAACAAAGAATCTGCCATAGTAACAGAACTCAGCCAATGATAGCATAAAGAAAAATGCAACTTTTGTACCTAAGAAAGTCAGATCCCCTCAGGATTTATCCTGAAACCATGTACAGCTATTTGTAAATCTGTTGTCAGTGTGAGGCATCTAGATGAGTCACTATCACTGCTTGACTAATTCACTCTCTGTGAAAGCCTGACAATGTTTGCACTCTAGGTGACTGTGCTTAGGCACACAATACATCATCAATCACTTTCCTTTATTAGCTCCATAATTTCCTTGAACAGAAAACTTGGGACTACACTGAGTTATATGCTATTACAGTACAGGCTCTTTTATGTCCTGTGTCCTCACTGACCTTGAAGAGCTAGAGCTAAACTATTGGATATACTTGTATCCCTTTTTTTTTTTTTCTCTAATTACTTGGACTGCCAACTTAAATTGTTAACCATCCAGAAGAGAAGCTTAATGATATTATTACCCTATAATATAGGCACCTGAACTTAACATCACTATCTTTCTGCATATCAAAAGCCTTAGATATAACAAGTTACATTTTTTGTTATATAGGTCTTGTTTTTTCTTGGTCTTAACCATCCAGCAGAAAAGACTAAATGCAAGGTATTAAAATTAAAGCTATATTAATATACTGAGTTATAAAAGGCTCAAGTCAATAACTTCTGACATGGCCAGTACCGCTGATAATTCTCTACTATTATGGACTATTGGACTATATTGGGTTAATTTGATAAGTTCATGAACCTACAATATTTTAATGTCAATGAAACATTCATGTCTGACAAACAAAACAAAAAAGGGGGATATAAATGAAGGAACATTATATAGTGAAAAAAATAGGATAGATATACAGCTACCTTCTATTAGTTCAATGAGAAGAAAGAGTTGCACTAATAGTGTTTAGACAAGATATCATGTCAGCATCTTATATTCTGAATAACTACTATGAAGACAACAATATGCAATGTATTAATTATTGTAACTGTCCTACTAACCTGTTTTAAAATGGTCTCATTGCATTTTCTTTCTCATTAAAATTAATAAAATTAGAAAGACAAATGCAAACTGGGCCTGTGGTGACATAGCTCAGTGGACTATGTGTCTGCTTTGGCAAGCACAGGAATCAAGGTTCAATCTCCAGTCCCACATGCTGCGCTGGCCCTGCCCCCCGCCCCCCACTCCCTGGGGCCTGCTGAGCATGAGACAGAGCCCGGGCGTGGCATGGTGGCACACACTTGTAGGGAGGCTGAAAACAGGAGAATCACTGAGTCCCAGCTGCATATTGAGACCCTCTACGAAATACATGAATGGAAAAAAAAAAAGAAAAGAAGAAAAGGGAAACTGCACCAGAAATGTGAGTAATGAAGTATCACATTAAGCTCATATCACATATCACATTAACTTCTTTTTATGCAAAATACACCTGACTTTACATTCACACAATTTATCTTCTATCTACAATTGACTTTTCCCCTCATTGGACACTTAAGTAGGCTCATTTCAAAGAGGGAAGATACCATAATTACCTGTTAATAGGTAGAATTCTTAGAACTAAAAGAAACAAAACCTAAAAAAGAAGACACTCCACCTCACAAAACAAAAGTTTAAAAGCAGGGAGAGTGGCAAAACAACAGTAAGCCAACCCTGGCCAAAACTCCTGATAACATGTCCTACTTCATTTTATATATCAATTAAATAAAAGAAAAATAAAAAGAAAGCTATGTAAGTTATGAAGTATAATAGTTGAAATCACAACTAGAGTCAGATTTCAATACTCCTCAAAATGGAAGGAAGGAGAAGGGAAATAGAAGACAAGCAAAGGGAATCAGGGAGGGAGGGAGGGAGTCCCAGAGCCATGTGCTAACTATAATTTGCCATAACTTTAGGGGTGAACCAGCCTAGCAAAAAAAAAAAAAAAAAAGTGGGAAAAAGAGAATGAGATTAGCATTACCAACTTATGTCAGTCATGCTTCGCTACCAGGAACTGGGAACTTGTTCACCCCAAAAAAGATTGCGACACCTTGTTAACAAGGGGAAAAAAAACTGTAAAGTAGGAAAGAACTATTCTCCACCACAATGTCTCAGACAGAGAAAAATATGCAACCATAAGCATCTAAGGGTGAAAAATTTAAGTGACTGTGGCTTTTTTTTTTCAGTTCACTAAGGTTACTGCAAGAAAAATAAATGAAATGAAATACCTTTCCTGTGCTGGTAAGATGGCTCAGTAGTCTACAGTGACTCCTTAGGGAAGCTTAGGCAACCACAGGGACCACAGTTTGATCCCCAGCACCACATGCTGTGCCAGCCCCATCCCCAGGGCAGGCTGAGCTGGCCATAATAAATAAATAAATAAATACATACATACATACATACATACATAAATAAATGCCTTTGCAATTTAGTCTAAAGAATAAACTAAGAAAATGGAAATGTTTGATCTTGGAACAGTGACTTGCATACCTCAGAATACAAAGTTGAAACCCTATCCTGAGTCACCATCCTGAGAACCCCTTTCTATATTCTGGGAAATTCCCAAAAAGCTAAGATTTCATGTAATCCAAGAATAAAAATAACTATCAGAAAAACTTGCTAAATTTCTGTAATCTGTAATAAAACTGAATAGTGCTAATGTAAATCATGATATATTCTTTCAGCTGTCAAAGTACAATGAAATCAAAGAGATTACTTAGGCTGAAGAATTTATTCTTTTAATAATGAAATATCTTCTGCACAATAAACTTATAACAATATTAACTACATGTGCACAAGCTGAAAAAAACTACACTTACATTTAAGGTGTTCGTCAGAACATTCCTAATTGTACAGTCATTTTGCATAACAGCTTCTTTGACTGCTTATACCTTTATGAATTTGGGTGATTTTACTTGCAAAATATACAAAGAGTAAATAAGCAGAATGCAAGTACTTTTTATATCTTTGAAAGTCTCTATTGAGATCACATTTATCTGATTGTAATAAAAAGCTGTACTGTACTTCAAGATAGGATTAAGAAAGCATTATTATTTTTAAGAATTTTTTTTTTCTTGTTTCAGAATTTTTGTTTGCTTGTTGATTTATTTTTATGGCCGGCTCAGCCTGCTCTGAGGGCAGGGCTGGCGTACCATGTGGTGCCAGGGACTGAACCGCGGTCTCTGCAGCCACCCAAGCTTTCCTAAACAGGCAGGCGCTTTAGACCGTTGAGCCATCCTGCCGGGCCCTAAGAAAGCATTGCTTTTAACTTAAAATTTTAATCTGTTACTTTTTTTTCCTAAAAGTATTCCAAATATCTATTAGTAAGGAGCGGGTATAAGTTATCCTTGATCAAATAGTTAAAATGGTGAGGTATAGATAGATATTTGTTTTGAGGAAAGCTTGACTGCATGAATATGATCATATAGTAAACTGCGCAGATTAAGTGGCAGCACTGAAAAGATGACACTGAGTTCATTGGCACTGCATCCATGGCTGGCAAAAAATAAAACTTCACACAATGATTTTTTCAGAAATCCAAGTTTCCTAAACTCTTCAAAAAGCATGATGAGGCCGGGAGTGGTGGCACACACCTGTAATCCCAGCACTTGGGAGGCTGAGGCTGGAGGATCCATGTGAGTTTGAGACCAGCCTGGGCTATAAAAGTGAGCTCAAGGCCAGATTGAATTGCATAGTGAGACCCTATCTCAAAAAGGCAAAAAAAAAAAAAAAAAAAAAAAAAAAAAAAAAAAAAAAAAAAAAAAAAAAAAAAAAAAAAAAAGCATGATGACACGTAGTACAATGACACCTGAGCTCCAGTGCTTCAGCCTTCAGACAGAGTAGGGAAGCCATTGGAATAGAATGCTTGGATGCTAGCATGGATGGGTACCTGTGGTATAGCATCCTACTGCAGAAGAGCAAAGTAAGCATATGAAACCAAACAGTAGATACAAGGAAGGTTCACCTTAATGTCCAAATGCTGTAAAAGTTATACTGAATAGTAATGTTAAGTGGGAATTTGCTGCATACTCAACTGGAGTACTTAATCCTGAATAATGTAACACAATCTCCACTGTAAAAATTTAATCTAATGAAATGCAAAAGCAACTGTAAACATTTTAACACACCAAATACTCTTATCATTATTTTTACAGTTATATAGTCAACATTTTCACTAAAAGTTATTATGGTAATAGTATATCAACAATATTCACTAGTGAGTTGGGTGTGGTAACACAATCTATAATATAATCTCAGAACTTGGGGACTAAAGCAGCAGTATTGTCAATAGCTCAAGGCCAGCCTGAGCAGCAAGGTGAGACTCTGCCTCAAGAACAAAGAGAAATTTACTAGTGACAACAGAATATGGCATTTAGTGACATATGGAAAAGTATATTTTAGATTTTAAATATATATCATTCTTAAGATGTATTAAAACAATATTTTATTTTTCAAATACCAGGTAACATGAATCCATTATCCACTACTAGTCCAAATGATAATGGGAATTCTCTGACAGTATGCATGGTTTTGGGTTACTCTCTGAATCCTCCAAACTACGACTATGAATAGCAAAGTACAATTACATCACTAGGGGATTGCAGGTTAGCACAGCTGTTGAAGCACCTGCTTGGGGAAACCCAGACAGGCACAGGGGATCACGGTTTGATCCCCAGCTCCACCTACTATTCCAGACCTGTCCTTGAGGCAACCTTGAGTGAGCCCAGTAAATAAATTAAATAAATAAATAAATAGCCCTACATTTCCATCACTAATGGCTCTTTTTTGTGGTCGGTCTATGTTATTGTTTGTGTCTGTTTTGGTCTCTCCAAAGATCATGAGTTAATCATCAACTGTTGAAGTCATGAAGTAGACTTCTAGAGTTGATGATTAACTCATGCTTCACTGGGACTATGGATGTGAGTACCACTCACAACCTAGGGCAGACAGCCTGATTGTAATTTAAGGGTGACAGACTTGTTCTCTATGGCCATTGTTGCTGCTACTTCATTTTGTTCTCTGTTCTTTGCCACCACTATGAAAGTTTGCTCTCTGCCATGTGCCATTCTGCCTTGGAACCAGCTGAGTATGGACTAAAACTTCAGCAACTGTGAATTACATAATCCTTTTCTTCCTTCATTTACATAATCCTTTTCTTCCTTCATTTACATAATCCTTTTCTTCCTTCATTTCAGGTGTTGGTTCTCTGTCCCAGTAATGAGATAAGATTAACTGAGACAGTCCAATTTGGAAATAGCAAATGGGTATGGCTGTTGGAACCAGGCTATCTACAGCTTGCAACCTGCCCCCTCCTCTAACTACCTTTATGCACTCACTTAATTCATTGTAAGCCTTGAAATCTTCAGTCCTACCTAATGCACACATTTCTATACAGAGTGGCCCAGGAGAGAAACATCACATTCACAACTCACATTATTTTCACCTCCGTTATAGTTGGTGTCTAGTTGTCCCGCTAAAGCTTCATGTAGTCATGGAGTGGCTTCAGGAGTTTGTGATTGAGTCTTGAACCAGTACTGGGATTGCAGGTGTGAGTGCTATACCTTGGCCCTAGGGTAAGTAATCTGAATTACAACGTAAGGAGGGGAGAGAGGCTAGCTTGCTGCCTTGGCTGCTGCCACTCTCTGCTCTTTCCCAAAGCCATGAACAGTTGCTCCCTGCCATGTGCCACTATATGTTGGAGCCAGCTGAGCAGACTGATGCCTCCACTGACTGTGAGCTAAATAAGCCTTTCCTTGATTCATTTTGGGTATTGGGTATTTGTCCCAGCAATGAAAGAAGAGTAACTGAGACAATCTTCCACTGCTTAATAAAAGGAAGACATATCAAAGCACAATATGAACAGGGAGTAAGAAGGGAGAGACATCCAAAGAAATAACTATAACAGCATCATCACTTTTTTAAAAGTATAAAAAAATAGTTTCAGAGGTTAGAGAAGAACAACAACAAAAAACTGTGTGCATATTCAATTCTCATCTTAATTCAAAAAATGTCATACACACACACACACACATGCAGTCACAAGACAAATGAGAAAACACTTAATCCATAAGTTCTAAATGATATCACTTTTCTACTGACCAAGTATCCTGAGAGTATGTATGAGTTTACTCTGCTACTCCACTGTCTCTAAAGAAGTATCTGCTTTAATCTGAATAATTAACTGCATATTTGGAGAAATTCTTAATGATGATTATATAGCCAGGTATGGGGGTGAACACCTGTAATCCCAATACTTGGAGGCTCAGGCAAGAGAATCACTGAGAGTTCCAGGGCAGGCTGGGCTACATAAGTGAGTGCAAGGCCACCCTAAATTACACAGGGAGACCTTTCCTCAAAAGTAAACCATTAAAATAAAACATGGTGATAGAAAATCAACATCCTGGTAATAGGCACATGACAAGGAAGCTAATATGCACCCCAAGCTCTGATTACCTGTACTGCTCACTGATGGGAACATTCTGCGCGAAATACAAAGCTGCTGTCCGTGCTCTCCAATGCCATTTCTTTGCAGGGAGGGTGTAAAGAACACAATCTTGTAACTCTTTCTGGAGCAGATCCACCAGCTGCTTATGGGAGCCTCCATAAAATGCCTCAATGATGAGAATACTCATTGCTGGATTCAAATCTTCAGATGCAACAACAAAAAAAGTGCCATTTTTTCAGATATACACATATATGACATTAAAATAAAAATCATATTAAATTTTACTCTCAAAAAATACAAATAGATTAGTCACATGACTTTTTCCCCTTTTCAGGCATGGTCTCACTCACAGTCTCACATTTACTCATATGTGAGTTCAGGAACTTAAACTCACATATGTAGCCCCCATCTGGCCTCAAATTCACTGATCCTCCTGCCTCAGCCTCCCAACTCATAGAATTACAGGTGTGTACTACTATGTCCAGCATACACATGATTTTTTAAAACTTATTTCAACTTTTAAAAAGCATAAACTCTTAACTTTTATATTTTCATTATCAAGATTTTCATGTTAAGAAGAGATCAGAGTGACTATTTCTGATGTGTGTTTTTCTCATGCCCTAAGATTATTTCTGCTATGACTTTTAGTTTTCACTCCTATCCCAAGGAGCTCAAAATGCTCTCAAGCTGTTTTTGCTCCCTTCCTGGAAGGTCTGGCTATCATCCTCATTCAGTAAGCTCAATGCCTATTCAATCCACAGCTCCTGTCTTGAGCTGTAACTGTGCTTGTCTCCTGATGAAGACTTGCACTCTAAGAACCTTTCATTTGTAACAGCCTTTTCCAGACTAGAAGTTCTCTAGTTCTGTATTAATCCAACTTTATATTTACCAGCTCTCTCTGCTCCTATTGAATCTGTATTTCAAAACAAAAAAAGAACATTCATCTTCAAATATGTAATTCCTCTAGATATAATTTTAAGATATAATTCTTGAGATACTAAATATACCTTGATCGCTTCTCTGCTACAGTGTATTATCAATATTCTCTCTCCAAACCTACACTAAAAAGTGCAGTAAAACTATCCAGATTTCTGTAATTTTATATAAGATACATTAAGAGGAAAAAAGTTATAATGATAGGGTACTTAAAGCCTTGATAAAATATTATCACTCAGAACTGGTTATCAATCAATTTTTCATCTTAATAATATGATTTTGGTCATGTGCTCAGTGAAATAAAAATATGTACATAAATGTAAAGACATTCATATATATTTCAAATATATGATATTTCTTGTGAGAGTTAAGGGAGAAACACCACTCTGTATGAATACTATATTGCTTAAGAAATACTCCAGGTGTTTGAACTTTACTTTATGAGTGAAATAAAACCCCATTCATTAAATAGCATATTGATTTTTAAAATAATACCACTTCATAATAATGAAAGTAATAATTTTATTACTTTCAATGACTCAGTAATGTTCTTCATTAATAAAATCATATTTCACCTTGCTCAAAGTAATGCCTATTGAAAATATATTTCAAAACAAAAGACCTAAAGTGGTTCTCAAATAAATGCTTGATCTGAGAAAAAGCTTTCTTTTTGATGTATGAATCTTCCAGTGTGCATCTGTTGGGGAACTATGTGACTCTGTATGTGTTTTACTCAGATGTAAAATGCAGTAGAAGTTGTACCTCAGCTTGCTTTCTTTCCTTCTTTCTTTTCCTTCCTCCATTCTTTCCTTCCTCTCTTTTCTTTTTCTTTCTTTCTTTCTTTCTTTCTTTCTTTCTTTCTTTCTTTCTTTCTTTCTTTTCTTTCTTTTTTCTGTTTTGTTCTCATTTTCATGCAGTACCAGGGACTGAACCCAAGGCCTTTTCACTGAGCTACATCTTCAACTCTTTTTTAATTTCATTTTTTATTTTGAAACAAAGTCTTCCTAAATTACCAAATTGCCCAGGCTGTGTCAAACTTACCTTTTGCCTGAGCATCCCAGATTTCAGCTATGTGTTATTAAACCAGAAGCTCTATTACTTTCTAGTAATACAACCCTGGACAAGCTTGTAGGACTCAGTCTCTTCTTTTCTAAAATCTAGATAACCATATTAACCTCAGAGGTATGCTGTAGGGATAAAATTAGGTACTTAATGATTGCAATCAGAATCAGAGAACTTAGTCTCTCAATTTATCTGTAGTATAAATCATGCTACCTAAGAATAAAGGTTATCTCTGAATCACCCAGCATTATAAATCTAGCAATTTTCAGTGTTGCTCCCTACCCAAAACTGAGAAAGTGGGATGCATGCATTCACTGAAAATGCAATGGATTTTTACATATTTTCTTGTATTTCAAATAGGAATTTGAAAGCCCTGCAGGTATAATAGGTAAGTGGTAAGCACAGAGGTTGAGCTATGTACAGCTCAAGCTTTTCAGGCTCATTGGAGACTTTGGCTTTAATAATACGATGTTCAGTGAGTACTTGAATACATTCTCTTTTTTTTTAATAAAAAAAACCTGTTTTTACTTAGAAGCATTCAGAATGTCAACAAAACAGCTGCAACTTTTTGCAATTACAGAGTGGTATCCAGTTAGTAGAACAACAATCATTTCATATAAGCTGCATCAGAGACAACTGAAGATGAAAAACTACCATCCCCATATATAACTAATTTGTGCTGTGCACCAACAAGAACCTGCTTTAAATTTCCATGCAATTTACAACCCCTATACTGTACCAGGCAAGGTTAGTGGCTATTGAAAATACTACTCAATGTGTCTTGAATGCATTCTAAGTGCAACCAAGTGGTAGCCATTAGTCTTTCAAATGATAAGAAATTTCTAGAAAATAATTGAGAAAACAGCAGAAGAAAATTTTTTTAAATAATTTGCTTACCAGATCACATATATCTGCTATCTTTATTTCCTCTGACCTAATCACACTAAGATGTGTATGTCCTGTTTATTCTTAAAAGATCGCCGGGCGTGGTGGCGCACGCCTGTAATCCCAGCACTTGGGAGGCTGAGGCAGGAGGATCGATGCGAGTTCGAGACCAGCCTGGGCTACAAAAGTGAGCTCAAGGCCAGCCTCAACTGCATACTGAAACCCTGTCTCAAAAAAAGACAAAAAAAAAAAAAGATCATTAAATGGTTCTATAAAAAATGACTTGAGACATTTCCCCAATGATGTAATGTGATATAAGCCTCTCTAAAAATATATATATATTTTATTCATATAATCTCAAAGCAACATCAATAGTAGAAAAAAATAGCTTTCTGATTTATCATCATGCCCTTTCCATGATTTATCTCAAGTATGCATCATGCTATAGGTTCACTTTACAGATGTTTCTTAGGAGTCTGAATCACAAGTTATCTGCAAACCATCAGCCACTGTGGAGACGGTATGTGTAGGTGCTGCTATAGAATCTTTACTCTCAGTAAGCAGAACTGAAGAGCAAGCGTGTGGGAGGCTGCAAAACAGAAAAGGGTAAAAGAAAGATTATAGCTACAGAAGATTTCCACCGCTTTAAGTAAAAATAGTGAAACACATAGGTTTGAACTAGCATACACTTGATAATTTTTATAGTGGTCAAAGGGTGTGTAGGCATTCGGGGTATTTTTCTAGGGATAGTAACTATATCCTACCATCTCTAAAAACTATACATAGTGGCTCTGATTCATGGAAATTTGTTCTGCTTGTTTTGTACAGACAGACATATCCTGGAAGTTCCTCCTACTTACTTCTATTGCAATTTCTGTGTCAAGAAGAAAATGTGTTCTTCCCTGTAGTATTCTTGAAGCATAACCTGGAACAAAGATAATTCCTATTAGGTGTAAATAACATAGGAGAAGCTGATTTCTAAATATAATATTCAAAGTAAATGTCATTACAGAATATTAAAATATAGTTCAACTACTTTCACTGTGCTTGGAGTCCTACTTTAGAAAACACTGCTTGAAACAAACAGGCATGAGATGGAAAAGAGGCCATTTTTCCTGTTAGGTGGGATCTGTTCATATGTAAAGGGATTACACAATCTGTGAGTTTAGAATAATTAGAGAATTAGGGCAGGTTGTCCCATCAAACTATTGAAATTCACAAATACATAAGGTGAATGAAAATATTTTTGAGCCACAAGCAATAGCTAGTAAGAAGAACATATTAGGGAGCAGCAGTAGTAGGGCCTCTACATTGAAAGTGCTAACTGCAAATGAAGGACAGGATCTCCTTAATGTTAGGAGGCTAGGGCAAGTTATCCATCAAACATGGCAGTGAGGGGCTGGGGGTATAGCTCCATGGCACAAGGGGCCTATCAGGCAAGTGCAAGGTTATGAGTTTGAACCCCAGTCCCGGAAAAAAAAAATGGCAGTGAGCATACACAGAACAAAATGTATGGCACAGGTGCCTGACTTTATGAATTTGCTAAAACATCTGCATATGTGCTATCTCCAACTTTAAATGCTGAAACTTTTAACTGGTGCACATCTATAAAAATAGGGGTGTGTAAGATTTTCAAATAAACAAAAAAGTTAACAAATACCAATCAGCAAGCCCATGGTCTTTCTGTACAATACTGGGACAAATAGTGTGACATTAAGAAAAAAAGTACATGGCCACTCCATCTTGCTGCTTAGAAAATCAGATAAAATCCTCCTGATTAACTGTTACCAACTTCTAAGTTTTTCTGGTTAAACAAGTAAGCTTTTGTTCAAAAAACAAAAGAAACAAACAAACAAAAACACTTTTGTAGTACATGCTATGCCCCAGTGACACCAGATGAATGAAAATCTACTATACTATTAAAGCGCTACAAAAGTTCAACTCATTATCAATACTATGATTTACTGATGCCTGGCTAAATACTACACATCTAATTTGGCAATGTAAAATAAATCAAAGTGATAGCTATGACAAAGACATTTTATACTATATCGAATGCTATTCAAAATTTCCAAAAGATAAAACAATCTAAGAATTGTCTGCCACACTAAAAATTTATATATACAATTAACGTGACCTAAAAAGAAAAAAGTCACAATAATATTTCATACAAACATTGACTAAAATGAAAAGGAACCATCAGCACTGCCTCAATTAAAATCTAATAATATACTGATAGGATAGAGAACAAAAAGTAGCCTGAAACCAATGCTCTGAATATTTTTAAATTTTTATTAAAACTTTTTGTCATTGTACCTGCATTTATTTTAAGCATGACCCAATTTCTTTATTCCCTGAGCCACATCGTTTTCAAGGTGAACTACATTTTTGTCTACTCCTGTAGCAGTTACAAATGCTGTGGTTGTTGAAACAAAAATAAAATAAAATAAAATAAAATAATAACAGCATAGATGCAGGAAAATTGCAATATGTCATTCATTTGCTGAGAAAAAAAAAAGATATGCTATGTATAATTGAATCATATTCATTTAAAATAATAAAAGTAAATCTAAGTCACATTAAAAACCCATAATTAGTCCTCATATATAATGTAAAGCCAGGTGACAATATTACTCAGATAATTTTCCAATCAAACACCCATTAGTAATTGTAAATCAGAGGAATTATTGTACTAATATATTCCGTAGACACCTTATTACCATTACTTATAGGAAGGTATAGTTTCAGTGATCATATCTTGAACAACTTTAATCCCACACACATGAGAAATTGATGCCACAGGTTAGCCTGCACATAGTTTGATGTCTTAAAACTTCCATCAGTTGCTGAATATATATATTGTATTTATCTATATGCAGTATTTGGAAACTTACATCTGGCAGAACAAAACTCAGTAAGCTTAATGCTAAATGGCTGAAATAAGGGGCCAGTAAAATTTGAGTAGGCTTTACTAATAGATTAGCAAAGGTTTAACTGGTACTTTCTTGAATGGCCTTTTCACCACCCCTTGCCTTATGTACCTCCACTCACTGACTCAGACACACCCAGATTCTATTTAAAAAGCAACTAATAACCCAGCAGAGTAAAATAGGACAGTGCTGAGACAAGTTAGTATTACCTTTCAGCCCACTCACTTACTTTAATGATTCATTGGGGAAACCCCGCTTGTTAAAATATACCTGAAATCTCATTAAAGATAAAAAAATAAGCACATAAGAAATTTTGCTTTGAAACATGTCACCAGTGACTCCCTTAAGAAAAATTATCATGGTTTCACATGAATTAATAATAAGTTTTCCTTTTAAAAATTTCCTTAAAGTAACAAGGTACACTTGAATATATTGGAAAAAAGACACAATGATTAACAGATTGTACTAAAAAGTTAGTTTTTTTTTTTTAAGTTAGATTTTAATAAAAATCAAGAATAGCAAATTTCTCTTAAACCTCTAATACTTGAACATAATCTCTAAATACTGGAATATAATCCAACAATAAATGAAAAATAAAAATCTAAAACTACATGCAATGAGAAATATTCTACCTATTTTTTACAATGGTCTAATAGTAAGGTTTAAGTTTGAAAATACAGATTATGCTTGTTTTATGCTATGGCCCTTTCCTGCTTTTCTATGGCGATATAAACATCTAGAAGATGAGACCCACACCATTACTTAACATATCAGAGTGTCATCTGTTTACTTGGCTTTCTTACATAGAACCTCCTACTTATAACTTGGATAATGTACTATAATATGTATTTAAATAGAAATAAAATCTTAGGTTCAAATTTTAAAAGATAAACTAATCTAACATTTTTATTCTCACAATACTCTCAATATTCAAATTTCTTCATTTCTGACTTTTGTTTCCTGTTATATTAAGTAAAAAAGTAAGAATTTCTGCATCAAGATAAACTTTGTGGAAAGATTTAAATGTCATATTGTTTCTGACATAATTTAAAGTGGTATCTTTAGGGGATGGGAGTACCAGGGATTGAACACAGGATCTTGTGCTTGCAAGGCAGGTTTATGCCACTGAGTCATCTTCTCAGCTTAAAAAGGTTTCTAATGCATTTGTCTATCTCTTCCATACATATTTTTACAAAGTTCCAATTTTATATGCATATGTGGCTATTTAACTTTTGCTTCATGTATATGTCTATTTTTTCTTGATGTGAGACTTAAACCTCTGACAAAATATCAGTCATTTACTCCATAAGTTGAATTAACAAAAAGCCTTGATTATAAAACTCTAGTTTCAAATGCAATCCAACAAATACTAAGTACCTTACCATGTACTATAACTCAGTTGTTTTCAAATATACATAATTTCCACAATCACTGCTTGTGTACAGATTGAAATCCCCTTCTTTACATTGTTCCTAAGTGAAATTTCACATTATATAGCAAATTATAGCTGTAGACTTCCCTTTTAGACTAAAAGACTCTTCTGAGGTCTTCAGTAGTACAACTTCACTGACAAAACTTTTTTTCAGTTTTTCATAGCTATTATTTCATGAATAATTTCATACTTTATAAAAGTAAAAATTACTTAGTTTTACTGAATATTAAAGATAGTTTCAATGTGTTACCAATTTTAGATGTGGAAATATACTTATGGATAAACAGAAACTTTTACACTGGCAGCTCACCAGTAAAACTAGCAGAAGCCTTTTAGTTAGCATACATTCTCCTCCCATTACACCTTCTTCACATGCTAAACACAAATGTACTTTCCCAAATCGATGTCTGATCATAAAGAGCTATGCTCCAAAGCTTTCAATGTCACCATTAACTAATAATAAAATCGAGAGTTATTTCTGAACTATTCCTTTCTCCTTGCTACTGCCACATTTGCTTTTCATCGACTTCAATCTTTCTATCCCGACCTCTTCAGAAAGCATCACTGCAATATTGAGCAAGCACCCACACTCGAGGAGTAGTACCATCCTATGACCTCACATCATTATCTCTCTTCAGTCAGCCTTCCATTTGGATCCACCACACCTGAAATTTCGTTAAGATTTCTACCCGTGTGTCACTATTCCTATGAAGCCTTTCTCTGAACATCTTTGAAACACCACTTTATTTCTACTATGTACAATAACATTATGCTTGTTTTATGCTATGGCCCTTTCCTGCTTTTCTATGGTGATGTAAACATCTAGAAGATGAGACCCACACCATTACTTAACATAGTAGATGTCACTTCTGAACTCAAAATCAGAAGAATACAGGAAATTGATTTTTGTCTACCCTTAAAGTGCCACCACTTTCCTGTGAAACAGATTCTGATCAAACAAGTGTTAGGTAGTACTACACTTACTAGTAGTGATATCCCACAACTTCCGAAATCTCTATCAATAGGAACTGCATTTGAACACATTTTATAATGATCCTGTTTCAAATACTGATCTTTTCCACTTGTTCACAAAAGTGAAAACTTGTATTACCTTGATTGTGAAAATAATAGCTTTGTAATCATGTGTATGTATTTTATCTACTAACACAATGAGATATACATCATAAGTAATTGAATTCTAAGCTAACATTAATTTCATGGCTTAAGAGAATATCTGAGATCCAAGAATTTTAAAAATCACCTGCAGTTTTGCATTGTGTTTAATCAATTACCACCAGACTTCACAAGCGGAAGCAGGATAAGAAACCAATTCTCTCATCATCAATCTGGTGATCCCATTCCACTTTTAATAATTAGGCTTTTATTTAACAGAAAAGGAAAAAGGCACTTTGAAATACTTTCCACCAATAATTATACAATTCATAAATGTTTTACAAGATGAGTAACGTTGAATTGCTTTCCCAAAATGGCATTTCTCCAATACCTTCTATCTTCTTGAAATGGGCTACAAAGTCAACTCTGCAAGAAAAGTGGGATTTCTAATACAATAGGATATAGACACCAAAGTAGAAAAGTCAAGGTATGCCACATCATAGCTGACATTCATCATAGTTGAATGGTAGCTGAAAAAAAAATGCTGATCCCATTATTCAACCATTTTTCTCTTGCAAACAAGAATAAAAAATATTGATATCACAGAGTAACTGAAAGAATTTCAGATTATGGAGCCCAATATTCATATCTTATCCCATCATACTTTACTGCACAAACATACATAAAAGATGTATCCATCTTCTAGTCTTTGAAATTTTAAGACCACATATAAATGTTTAATTATTAGGATATAGAGACACATTGTGGCACATATTTTACATATTTCTAAAATATACATATCACTATAAAAATACCCACCCTAAATACATATATAAAAATATATTCCAAGAGTTTGTAAATCTAGGGCATCATCAGTACAAGTCACATAAAACTAAGTAACAGATATTTAAGGTGGTAATGCTCAATTTTTTTGTTCTTGAGATGCCTACCAGAATTCTGTATAAGCATCACTCCTCTCTAGCTACACCATTATCCTTGACCATCCAATTCTAGACAAATCCTTTTCTGAAAGGGTAGCAAATCTAAAGTGCTCATATTAGGAAAAGAAATCATAACCAAGGTTCATATACATAAAAAACATGGAGCATGAAATAATGAACTTTGTCACATAGCTACACTGACTATGACTGATACTTTACTACTGTTACCATTAAAGTCTGTGTCACCTTGATAAACCATAATACACTAATTTTTGCATTTACTATCACACTTAAGATGTGCTTATATTAATGATTACTTACTATCAATATCTGACACACAATGGGGACCACAGCAGGTCTGATTCATTATCATTAGAAATGATAGTCTTCAACAAAGAGAAAGTGTTCCATAAATATATGTTGAATCAATGTCATAAAATCATTAGCAATGGTCTTATCAAATTCTGCCAATATATCCAAAACTTTTATTATTATCTAGCACAAATACTTCTTACAACTACCATCATTTATGTTCACAGATAGAACCTGATGCACAGATGCTATCACTATTTAATAAGTGGCATCTACAATATTAAAAGTGACACATTTCAATTCTAGGAAACAAGTTCTTTTAACAAGCTAGGGAAAGTCTACAAAAAGTATTTCCAATACCATGCATGCATGGGAAACCAGCTCCCTTGACTGACTAGATTACAAAAATATTTAACCAAAGAAAGCCAAGTCTATGGCTTGAAATCAACTGAGTACTCACTGGGGGTATTTGGATTTTTTTTGTGTGTCAGTTTTTGTTTCTTGGGGAGCTGGCAGGTGTATTATTACCCTGACCTATGCCAGCTTCTGTACTAGACTTGAACTCTGATTTGGTTTGTGCCAAGTAATTATAAATACATCCATCAAATGAATTTAAATAAAATGACTGGATTCTTAACCATACTGGCGCTAGTCAGTATTAAACATCTTTTAAGAATTTAATCCATATTAACTAAATAAAAAGTTAGTGAGAAATTTCTCTTTCAAAGTGGGAGGTACATATCTTATTTTCAGTTAATTCTGAAACAGAAATAGCAGTGTTTCTTTAATACAAAAACATTCTCAACGTACTATTTGAAGTGCAGCAACCCAAGCAAACATGGGTGGCATTCTCTTGAAGAGTTGAAATAAGTGTCACCCAGTGTAAATTTCTGGATTTACTTACTTCCAATGAAAAAAATGAAAAAAGATATAATCTCACAAGTCCATCTGATTTATTAGAGGGAAAGCAACTTACAAATGCAAATTTCTAGTTCGTTAGTAGGAAAATAAAACCAATAAACACCTGAGAAAAGAAGAAAATTACGAACAAGAACTAATGAGCTTTTATTTATCTACTATAGCAATTTTTCTCTTCACTATATATTTTGCAATATCCTGATATGCAAATGGTTTAAGGCATCCACTAAAATGAGAAGATGTCAACACCAAAAAAACTGAATAATGTCTAAAAACATTTAATGCTAAGTTTAAAAAAGCATGGGAAGCCAGGTTAAACCAGGGTTGAACAAATCTGAAACTAATACGTGTTGCAATGAAAGCTGTATCACTATTCTTAAATATCACAAGAAGTATATTGTTAGCTACTCACTATTAAAAGAAAAAGATCAGTTTGTTAATAATAGGCTGGAATTTTAAAGTTCTGAAACTACTGAGAAAAGGAAATGTATACAGACAACTGTGCCTAATTTCTAAAAGATCTACTACTCTCCAAAGTTTCTTCAGGGGAAGCACACGCTTGCCCATATCGTCTGACACATTTTAAGTATTAGTGGCCTCTGTGACTATTATCTCTTCATCAACCAGTATATTAAGACATTCCAGCAATACAAATCTTTTGTACAGTGGAGACCCTACAACACTGTAGAGCACTCTATGTAAGCTACTTTGGCCATACTCTATAGCTCCTGCATTGCTTCAGAAAATAACTGCACATTTTGCTTACTGCACGTTCAAAATAAACAAGGTTGTCTACTATAAATTCTCCTTATATTGCTTCATTTATTTTTAAATTTGGATGTAATACAAGTAAATATTTATAAAACATAAAAAGTCACCTTACATTTATAAAACAATTTTCACAGTAAAAATCAGACAATGACAATGGTTAATATAATGTGTAACCTGATCTTCAAAAATAGCCAAAATGTTATTCAAAATACAAGTTAATAAACAAGAAGATTCTCATACAAAGAAGAAACAAATAAAAGGACAAAATTTATTCTCAATACACAAAAGAAATATAAATGTAAATTTAATGTAAAGTAATATAAATGAAACAAATTATTATTTATTTTAAAATACTTTGAAACAACAGAATAGATAACGTGGGATATATTTCTTTCTAACATACACAAAATCTGCCAAAAAAAAATGTACACACATTTTGCAGTTCACTATAATATATATTTGAAAGTTAAGCAGCCGGGCGAGGTGGCTCACGCCTGTAATCCCAGCACTTGGGAGGCTGAGGCAGGAGGATCGCTGCGAGTTCGAGACCAGCCTGGCCTACAAAAGTGAGCTCAAAGCCAGCCTGAACTGCACAGTGAGACCCTGCCTCAAAAAGCCAAAAAAAAAAAAAAAAGAAAGTTAATGGTCATCAGTTTGCTACCTCGTGTAATTATAGAGGCCAAAGGAAATTTGTATTAATGTCATGATGTCTCAATAAATTTAGTATTAAATATTCATTTACTATTAAATATTTAGTATTAAAATATTTATTCAAGCTTTTCTTTCCTGATGTGTGTGTGTGTATATATATATATTTTTTGTAAGACTGTATATATAACATATCTTGGACAGTAAGTCCCCTATTGGACAGATTAGCATTCACAGTAAACAAGTGTGAATCATTTTAGAATGTATACCTTCAATTTCTAAAATACATAATACCTATTTTCAATAGTATTTTCTCAATTATTTACAATAGAATTAAAGACCATCTTATTATCTTGTTCAATGTTCTAAAACACTTTTTACTACCATGACTCTAAATTTTAATTTTTTTAAATAAAACTTAAAATGTCAGAAAAATTCCTTCACATTTTTTACAGCACATGCCTTCCAGCATGCATTATATTACCTCTCCTAAGGGTACTTGTATATTATAAGAGAGCAACAAGTAATGGTGCCATTGTAGCCATCAACAAAGTAGATGAACATAGTCTGTAAATTTACAAATGTAGACCAAAAGCTACTATTTATTATACTAGCAAACAAGAGTAGCTCTCCTTTCATGTATTAAAATGTTCTCTGACAAATGAACATGTTACAAAACCTTGAAAACTATAAGGATCTTTTGATCCAGCAATAACATGTCTATGGTATAACCCAGAAAGTTATCAAGAATCTTTTCTGCTTGGTTGAGGACATAGCTCAGTGAAACAATATTTTCCTAGCAGGTTCAAGGCCTTGTACTTGATGCACTTCCCCTACTTAAAAAAAAAAAAAAAAAGGAAAAGAAAAACAAAGAACATTCATAGAAGTCTAACCTAAATTCTTCAAAAGATCAAACAGAGGTTTAATGATTGTTATGGCTGTGTCAAAATGTCTCCCCAAAGCCTCATGTGACCATAGATGGAGATTTTTCAGAGGTGGCTGAATTTAGATGCTGAGATTAAGAGTATGTGATTAATGAATCAGTCCACTAATTGTTTTGAAACCACTCTAATCTTACTATCCTCAGTAAAACATAAGGACAGAAAGAGGCTTTTCTCGTACTTGCCTGCTTTGCTACGTTCTGCCCACCAGAACTGTTTCCCCTCTGCAGTGCCTGCTTACCATGGCACCCTGTCTCAGAGCCAGCCGACTGCATATTAAAACCTCTACAAATTGTGAGCCAAAGAAATCATCCCTCCTTTTGTTGTGGATGTCCGCTATTTTGCCTCAGCAACAAGAATTACTAAGACAGTTACTAAATGATTGGCAATCAAAAATCATAATGAAGTACAATAAATTTTATTGGAATAAGATATTCACATTTCCTTGTGATAGCATGAAATGAATTTGTGAAAATTATGTAATGAATATATAACAGTGAAAGGCAGATATCAAGAGTGATTTCATACAGGTAAATGTGATTTTTCCCTCTGGTTATTTCATTTCACTTTTCAAACTCTCTTCATTGAACACCTTTTCAATTAAAAGAAACTATACATTTTTTGTTCAGTTTAGGAAACAAGGTTAAATTGTTTGGGAATAAAAAAATAAATAAATAAAAACATTTCCCAATTATTGAAGGCTGTGTCCTCTCCAGGAGCTTCCAACTGGCTGTCAAATTATTCTAACCAGTATTGCTATAACAAAACTTATTAAAAAACTAATCAGCAAGCATTAAAACTAATTGGGCTACAACAACCAAAACTATACTTTTAGTTTTATACATAGTATTTTTGAATGCATGAAATAAAAGTAATTTTAACTCATTTAAAAATGTAGTCGAATTATTAAATAATTGTACAAAGATCAAGTTCTGTACTTACATATAAGAAATCTGCAGGTGTACTTTGAGAAAATAAGTTAAAAAATTAGATACTATTTTGGATCTCATAGTTTTAAATAAAAACACAAAGCAAAATAGAGAATAGTATAAACTCGAATTTTTAAAGTTCAAGTAAAATGTTAAAAATAATTTATGCATTAAATAATCAGTTATGGGTCTTGAAATGAGGAAAATATTGAATTAAGGTGAATAAAATAAAAAAGAACCCTTAGTTTCACACTTAATTTCTAAAGTGTCATATATTAAAAAAGCAGAAAAATGTTATTGCATTATCATCCATATGTGCTACACATGTTAACAAATGAAAGGAACTGATTGGGAACTCAACTAAGAGAGAGCTTAAAGGAGGCAGCAACTTAAAAAGGCCACCTCCTCTCATAATCACTCATATTTTCTATATTTACACATACAATATATGGGGAATATTTAGTAACTGTTAATAATGGCATCTCAGATTCAGCAAAGAAACATTTTTAAATGGAACTTGCAAACTCCAGTAAATTCACAATCTAAGCAACATGCTTGATTTTCAAATCATTGGAAATCAGTTTCTGTAACTATTGAATGCAATCATTTCAATACATTTCATTTTTAAAAACCATTTATTCTGAAAAACATAACTTACAAATCTAGAAAAAAATAACTTTCCAGTAAAAGTGTGTAAATAATGAAGAAAAACTCTGGGAAAAAATTTAAATAGTAACAAAAATATGAATAATGTAAATGCAAACATAAAGGCAAATGTATTTCACCTATGTAAGGTATACTAAGAATATAATTATCATTATATAAATTTCCATATTTGAAAATAAGCATAAAGTTGATTGCAAAAAGAAATCATAATATTAGAAAAGTGTCATGTGGCAACTTTTAACTTTATTACCATTTTGGTTGCTGGGTCTCAGAGCAGATCACCTCCAACATTAGTACTCTGACCTCCTAGAAAACTGACAGATAAAGTTTATAGCAAAAAAAAAAATCAGTTTTTATGTGTCTCCAAAAGGGAATTCTTTTTTTTTTTGCTATCCTTTTTCTTTTTTTTTTTTTAAATTTGTTTATTTTTTTCTTGTTTCAGAACCTTTTATTTGTTTATTCACTCATTTTTATGGCTGGCTCAGCCTGCCCTGAGAGCAGGGCTGGTGCAGCATGTGGTGCTGGGGATCGAACCGTGGTCCCTGAAGCCACCCATGCTTTCCCAAGCAGGGGCTTTAGACCACTGAGCCATCCCGCTAGGCCCCCAAAAGGGAATTCTTATGACACTAAAAGTCATACCATATTATTGATTTGCTAACCAACTTTTTTATTGCCAAATTACAGACAAAATTTCTAGAAAAAATATCTAAGCAAATTCATCATAAAGTACAATAAAAAAGGCTTGAATTTATGAGCCTAGAATCATTGCAAACTTGAAATGTACATATAAGATCATTTTTAAAATCAGGTCTTCAGTAAAGTGTTCAGTAATCCAAGACTCATCTTTTACACAGGGACTGTACGTTCCAGGCAAATCATTTCTGTGATTGTTTCTAGTTTCCTTCACTCCTAAAAATGAATATACAATGTATGGAAACAGGGATTATTTTCTTGTAAAAGTATCTACAAAAATCAATTAGAATAATCAAAGTATTCCATTCACACAAATGAAAATAAGTTCCTTACTAAAACGACAGTCTTCCATTTCAGTGCCTTAAAAATTAAGCTGGCATGGATAATAAAAGTTTTTCTGATTGAATATGCTTAGCATTCAAATATATTTAAAACAAGAATACTAATCCATAATTAGATTCTATGGGTACAATCTATAGAAAATAGTTTGCTTTTATTTTCTGCCAGCAACATTAATGATTTGCAATATGAAACTTACAGTAGCAATAATATGCCTTGCATAAACATATAAACAAACCTGCACAATATGTTATTCCTCTTCACCCTGAGCTTTAACCAGTGTTCAGCAAACATTTACTTTGCTTACTGCGTGTCAGACCATCATTATTCCAGGTATGTGAGAATAAATTAGGCAACAATGCAAATCAATGGTGTGTCCTCTTATCATGCACCATTTTTTCACTAGCGCATAAAAGAATCATCAAATAAATATACATGTGATGAAAGTATCTGTAAAGAAAAGTAACTAAAGAGAGAGCTTACTGAGGATGGGAAGAGGATATTTTATACAGAGCAGTCACCTTCCTGTGAGGAGATGACACTAAATAAAAACAGAAGAGAAGTAGGGGTCTATGTAGGTCTGAATCTAAAACCTGCCATGGGCAGAGAATGGGCAGGTCAGCACAGCCACAGAGCAAAACACATTTGCATTGCTCAGCAACATTTATTAAAATATTATATTCTAAAACTTAACCTAAGTGTTTTGTGATATTATATGATACAAAAA
Organism: Myocastor coypus; assembly: GCA_004027025.1. NCBI lineage: Eukaryota > Metazoa > Chordata > Mammalia > Rodentia > Myocastoridae > Myocastor > Myocastor coypus. The sequence goes on from PVJA010000990.1 coordinate 37,837, forward strand.
TACAAACAAAGACTATTCTCACACTTGGCTACAGTCAAGTTAAACATAGATAAATGTCATAAGGTGTTTGAACTGTATTTCAGGAGGGACCAAGAAAAAAAATGCTACTTCAAGAGGATGAACCAAGAGTTCAAAAATACAGTGTTGAAGAGATATGACAGATATTCTTGTCCCTGAACCATTTTCTTCCTTTTGCTTTTGTCTAAAATAAAGGCTAAATGTTGATTGTGCAGGTGCGGGGACAAAGACAACATTCCACACTTTACCAAGATAAAGTAGGAGAAAGGAAAGCTCTGAACAGGAAAACACTGCTGCTGGGCACCAACACATTGTTGCACACTTCTATCCACCAGTCCAACTGGCCAGCGGGCCCACACATGTTTCTGGCATCAGGCCTTCTGCACCAGGCTCCCTCATCAACTTCAACCTACACCACACATCAGTCTTCTACATGATCTTCCTCACTGCTGCTATATTTATTCTCTTTCCATTCATTCTCCAAAACTGAGATATCTTAGTAGTGGTTCTCTGCTTAAAAACTGAGTTTCTTTATAAAGAGACAATTAGGAAATAAAAAATAATACCTTCACAGCCTGGTTCCCAGATCCATTGGCCTTCAATTCCTGTCAAGCCACCAATCAAACAATTACTTCAAACTGAATAGAATCATCATTTTTCCAAACATTAAAAACATACTTCCACCTGCAAGCACTGCTCCAACCATGCATTTCTGAAGCCTTTCTCCTTCACAACCTGCCGAGTTTCTACATCTTCCCCAAGAATCAATGCAAATTCCATCTTACCGACGAAAACTTAGTCACTCACTCATCCTCATCATTCACTCCTTCCTCTGTTCACTCTAATCTTTGCATCTTCTTCAATTAGAGAAGTTACCAAAATCTGCCTTATACTATAGCTGCACACAGACATATATATATCCCCGTGACAAGATTCCAAATCCTTAAAGGTAAGGTTCATATACAACTTTGTTCCTATATACTCACAAACCAGAAAAATTATACAATATATTTAATTAATCTATTCTGAATTCTCATTATTAAATTATATTTCTTTACCCTTTATGAAAAAAAATAAGTAGTCCTGGACTGAAAATTGCAGCACTGTCACAAAGTGAATTTTAAGTCATTACAATGGTACTTACTTATTCAAATAAATCCAAAATAATTTCAGATATCATTGAATAATAAAATGAATACAGCAAATTGAAAAGCACCTATAAAAGATGAGCATAAAATAAAAGCTGTACAGAGAAATGCAAAGCATAAAGCCATTTATGAAAGCACTAGCAAGAAATACTAAAATTATTTAGCAGATATTTATTGTCTTAGTTACTTTTCTCTCATTGGTGGGACAAATAACCAACACCCAAAATGAAGGAAGGAAAGGTTTATTTAGTTCGTTACTGGAGGTTTCAGTCCATACTTGGCTGCATCTAAAGCAGAGGTACATGGCAGAGAGCAGCAGTTCATGGTGGTGGAACAGCAACAGTGCAGATAGAGGCAACGGACCAATCAGGGCAGCAGAGTAACAGCTCCAGTCTGCCTCTCTGTCTCTCTTTAAATTACATCAGGCTCTCTGCCTTAGCCTATCTGCTTCAGGCCACCCTATAATTCCCAGCAGTACTCAGACTGATAATCTCATCAGTATGTAAAACATGTAATCCCAGTAACTCATGACTCAAGTCTCAGTCTATAGAAGTCCCCACCCCATGATTCCATGAGGCTTTGGGAGGACAACTAGACATAAACTATAACATTTATTAAGGGCCTACTATAACCTAGATATTACTATACTGATCACTGAGAACAGCAAGTTAAAAATACTGAAAAAGGGCAAAAGATTGACATGCAATATTCTTAAGTGCAAAGTTTAGCCTATAAATCACTGCTTCCATAAGCGTGCCCAAACTATCAGCTTAAAGGTCAAACACAACTACAAATACACCTTATTCTAAGTTCAAATCTAGGGAACCATACTGCCTTAATTATGGTTATAGGGGCCCGGCAGGATGGCTCAGTGGTCTAAAGCGCCTGCTTGGGGAAGCTTGGGCGGTTCGATCCCGGGCACCACATGCTGCGCCAGCCCTGCCCTCGGGGTGGGCTGAGCCAGGCATAAAAATGAGTGAATAAACGAAGGTTCTCAAACAAGAATAAAAATAATAAATAAAAAAAAATATGGTTATATAAGAACTTTTCTCCCAGTGTTGCTTTTGAATGTTAAAAAGACTTCCTTTATTCTCAGTAACTATAAACTGTTCACATAGAAAATTTGAGTTCCAGATATATGAATATATTCCCTGCTTTGAGATAATTTCTACCCATGCATAGGTTGTTTTAGTCATTAAGGTAGGAACAATACTGCCAACATGAATGAAAAGGGAAGAATTTATTTAAATGGTGTTATATAGAGGATGCTATATAGGAGACCATAGATAGTTGTTCATTTTATCCTCTACAGTCAATTTTTTAAAAATAAAATACAGCAGAAGTAGTTTAAGTTAGATATTAAAGGAGTTGTAAACACTGATTCCCACTACCAAGTTGTATTGACTAATTTCATATACAAATTTTGAATGAAAAGGTACACTACTTTATTTAAGACAGATGGGGACAAGGCAGGCAGACGCTTAGGTCACCTCTTAACCTTTCCGTTGTATATGAAATTTTGTTTCACATAGCCATTTATACATACATAGAAAAACATAAAGGAGTCAACTCTGAATTAAAACTCAAAATATCACCTAAGATAAAGACTGATTTAGTTGCCCTTAGTCATTTGCAGCTTCCAAATATCTTATAATTCCTTGTAAGTCAACATTAATCATATAAAAATATCAAATACCTGTTGGTCTATGAATAAATTCAAATTGCCTATTTCATCAAAACTAAAATATTCATATAAACACTATAGAATACCTTTGTTTAATTTCTCATGGAATAACTTGTTCTCAGAAACACTTATTAAGCCATTCTAAAAATATTCTATAACCTTGTAATTGCTATCTTTCACTCAAAATAACTTTATCATTATACCTGTTCTACCTTTTAACAAAAAAAATCTTAGTCTACAACCCTTCACAAATAATAAGTATTGCAGTACCTTGAACAATTAAATGATTAATAAAACAATAATAACAAATATATTTATCTTTCAATCATTCATTTAAAAAGTGTTGAGGTTCAACATCTAAGCACTGTGCTAACTATTAAAGACACCAAAAGACCTAATTATAGTTGACCTCAGACACAGATTCAAAACATTATAACACAACATATGAATACTGGATGATCCAGAAGTAACTAAAAGCAAATTAGTCATAAACCACATCTCTAGAGAAACCAAAGATGTAAGCAGCTAACTACACAAAAGAATTGAGGAAATACAATAGAGACAGCAAATGACTTTTGTGTGTGTGTGTGTTTTTGAGACAGGGTCTCACTATGCAGTTCTGGCTGGGCTTGAGCTCACTTTTGTAGCCCACACTGATCTTGAACCCGCACTGATCCTTCTGCCTCAGCCTCTCTCTCAACACTCATTCTAACTCTCAACCTTATCTTTCTCCAAAACAAAGTCTAGAAAGCCACTATACTAAGGAATTTGTATTACACAGGTAGATATTTGACATATTTTAACATAAAATACAGGCAAAAGTCTCTATGAGCAAGTATCCCTTTCTAAGTTAAGAAATAAACAGCCATTACAAGTTTCTGATGGGGCATGGCAGGATGGCTCAGTGGTCTAAAGCACCTGCTTAGGAAAGCTTGGGCAGCTGCAGGGACCCAGGTTCGATCCCTGGCACCACATGCTGCGTCAGCCCTGACCTCAGGGCAGGCTGAGCTGGCCATAAAAATAAATAAACAAGCAAAAGTTCTGAAACAAGAAAAAAAAAAAAAAGAAGTTTCTGAGATTTTCCTTCTTTTTCACTTTCTGATTGATGAAAAGAAGGCAGTACCTAAGTTTCTGGTGACATAAATCAGTGATGAAACAACTGCCTTTATTCATCTTATATGAGATAAAGAGGTTCCCTATTTAGTAAAAATTTCCCCTTCTTGGGAGTCAGGACACATTTTTACCATTAAAAGAAAGCAATAATAAAGTACACATTTCATTTCAACTGCAGAAAATGACTTACACTATACCTTTCTTGATTTAGGTGTGATCTAGTTCTTCTGAGTTAGAACAAATAAAAGTAATTTTGAATTTGTGTTCCAATTTATTACAATTTTCATTAATGTGTATTACATGGCCGAATCACTCTAAAACAGAACTGAGTGTGGTAGACTGATCCAAGAAGTAATCATGACCTCTCAATTACAAAAACTCCAGGACAGAGGGACTGGGGCAATAGCTTGGTGGCATAAACACCTGCCTGGCAAGCAAAAGCACTCAGGTTTGACCCTAGTAGAGCATGCCATGCTGGCCATGGAAACCAAGCACAGTGGTGAATGCCTGTGATGCCAGCAATGGAGGCTCATACAGGAGAATCATTGAGTCAGAGCTGTGAAGCAAAACCCAGTAAAAAATAAATAAACAAAATATTTAAAATATTGTTTTAAAAATCCCAGGATACCAATCAGTTTCCAAAACCCTGAAAGGTGGAATTCTCAGGAAAATTTGAGCAGATCTTTAATTAAGATAGTCTAGACCATGGGGCCCGGTGGGATGGCTCAGTGGTCTAAAGCGCCTGCTTGGGAAAGCTTAGGCGGCTTCAGGGACCGCGGTTCGATTCCCGGCACCACATGCTGTGCCAGCCCTGCCCTCTAGGCGGGCTGAGCCGGCCATAAAAATGAGGGAATAAACAAACAAAGGTTCTGAAACAAGAAAATAAATAAATAAATAAATAAATTTTTAAAAAAAGATAGTCTAGACCAAATGCCAGCAGGAGGGGTGGAAAATACATACCCAGCGGTCGGCTTTTAACCCTCTGCCACTGTGCTCTTGCACAGTAGCCTGCTCTCAGCACGACAGTAATTGTGGCAAACCTATGGCATATATAGCACAGCAGGTTGTTTGTATCAATGACAGCTCTAAATGCTTTGCCAACACTACTATAGGATATGCTTCTTTCCCTAGTTTTTTCTTGGCCCAAACACACTCTACAGAGCATGCTTCTTTTTCTAACTTTAATAAATGCAAAACTTTCCTACAGTTTGCACTTGTCTTGACTACTTCTTTGTTAAGGACACAACAAATCTAAAACTACATCTGGAGGTGACTCCAGCACCCCAAGACATGTATTTGGCACAGCCAGCCATGCAAAAAGAAGGCACTCTGGAGCACATTTTGTTGTAGTTATTGTTTGTTTCTAAAATATTTGGAGATTTAGGGTTTTTTATCATCACTGTTTTTGCCATTATTTTATATTTCAATAAACTCCCTCTCTCTCCTAGCCTAGACACTGTGCAAGCTTCCTCACTGTACTAGGAACAGCTTTACCATTCTCACTATATGGGAAAGGGAAGGAAGTATATGGCCTCTGTTTCTTTTCCCATCAACTAAAAGGTCCATAGGTCTACTGCCTGAAGTTTATCTTCCATTGTCTTCCTTCTCTTCCCCATTTATGGTTAATCATTGAGTGTAGGAGTCCTTAAGGAGCAAGCAAAGAGCCTGCTTTTCACCCAATGGCAGACAAACTGTAGGTTCTTTGTATGTGACCAAGAATTTAGAGTTTTGTCTTCATGTTTCTATTCTCCATGATATTTTGCTCAGCTTTCCTACTTTTTTGCTCAAACTGGCTATTGGTAATTTGGTTCCCTTTTATTTTCTTCTATGTTTTTAGGGTTTTTTTAATTACTTTTAATAAGAAACAAAAATGAGACAGTTTCAAACATGCTAGTAGGACAGCCATGATAATTGATACAATGCATATTGTTGTCTTCATAGTAGTTGTTCAGAGTACAAGATGCAGACATGATAACTTTTATGAACATTATTGGTACAAATATTTCTTCTCAATGGAGAAAAAGAAAGTAGTTGTGTACACAAAGAAATATTGCATAATTGTAGTGGGATATTGGCAGAACTGGCAATGTAAGAAGTTGTTGACTTGAGCCTTTCATAGCTCAGCATTTTAATATGGCTTTACTTTTAATACCTCATGGATAAACTTTTCTGGTGGATGGATAAAGCAAGACCTATATAACAAAAAATGTAACTTTTGTATCTGACAAGGTCGGTCGAAGTCCCTCAGGCTTTAACCTGAAGCCATGTACAGAGTTTTGTAGAACTTTTATCAGTGTCAGCCAACAGATGAGTCACAACTATTGCTTGACCAATTTGCTCTTTGCGAAAGCCTTAGAGAATGTTTTCTGTCTAGATGACTCTCCTTAGGCAAACTAAACATTGTTGATCCCTTTTCTCTGTGGTCTAATAATCTCCTCGAACAGAAAATTTGGGACACCACTTAGTTACAGGATGTTACAGTACAGGTTCTCTTATGTCCGGAGTCCTCACCAATCTTGAAGGGATAGAGCCAAAATAATGGATAACCTTGTAGATCTTTGTTTTCTCTAATTTTTCATCTGCAAACTTAAGGTGTTAACCCTCCAGAAGAGAAGCTTAGTGATACCATTACTCTGTAACATAGGTACTTGAGCTTATCATCACTGTCCTTCTAAATATTAAATGCCTTAGGCTTAACATGGAACTGGTATTTTCCATCTATTATTGATATTCTAATAAATCTCTACAGAATGTGATTTTAAAAAAATTTTTTTACACAGAACTTTAGAAATCTAAGCATATACAAAATTGTAGCAGGCAATCCTATGGTATTTTTCCTTATCTCTCATTTTCTCTATACATATCCTTTTTGTTTAATTTTAAAACAAGCATTTATTTGAAACAGTATAGCAATAAAGGAAATTACATTAGAAGCAGTACACATCCAGAATAATTAGAATAACAAGCATTCTAAGCATAATTTCAGTCTTACACGTTGCTACACTGAGTATCAAAAACCTGTTGGAGATTCTTAGGAGCACTGTCTAATTTACCGTGTGTACATAAATGCATGGTTTTTTCCCCTGCTGAATTTCCTACCTTTTCTGCTTGCTGTCTCTTTGCTGTTTAATCCTTCAGTTCTTGATTTCCATTCAACTGTGTTATGCCCTTCCCTCTTCATTTCTTCTTTTGTGTTCTAACACTAGGGAGATTATACGATATTAACATATGTAGATCTGATGTATTTCAAAGTGCTGTAGATTTCATTAAAAAGATCTTTTACTTTAGTTAGATTAATTCCTAAGTATTTCATTTTCCACAGTGGTATTGTAAAAGTTGTTTCTCTAATGTCCCTCTCATTGTATTTATGTGTATAGAGGAATGATATTGACTTTTGTATATTGACTTTGTATTCTGTCATGTGACTAAATTTTCATATTAATTATAGTAGCTTCTTGGTCAACTGTTTTGTGTCTTCCACACAGATGATCATGTCATGTACAAATAATGCAATTTAACTTCTGTATTAGCTATTCTTCTTTTATTTCTCTCTCTTGCCTAATGGCTGTAGCTAATGATTCCAAAACTATATCGAATAGGAGAGGTGATAGTGAACATGCTTGTCTTATACCAGATCTGAGAGTAAAACACTTCAGTTTTTCCCGCTTTAGAATTGTGTTAGCCATTGGGTTGTTATAGATGGCTTCTATAAGACTGGTGGAGAGGGCATCTATTCCAACTTGCGGTAGGATTTTGAACATGAGTGCTAGACTCTGTTAAAAGCCTTTTCTGCATCAATTGAGATGATCATATGGTTTTGGATTTGGCTCTATTGACATAGTTTATAGATTTGTATACACTAAACCATCCTTGCATGCCTAGGATGACTCTAACCTAGTCATCTTAATGATTTGCTGTATTCTATTTGTGAAGAATTTTTTGATGATTTTTGCATCTACATTCATGAAAGAGATTAGCCTGTAGTTCTCTTTTTATTTGCACCCTTCTTGGGTATTAATATAATACTTGCTTCCAGAAATTATTTTGGGGGGATTGTTTCCCTTTCAATTTCATTGAAGAGTTTGAGAAGTACTGAGAATAAATCTTTTATAAATTTCTTGTAGAATTCAATGGTGAATCCATCAGGCCCTGGACTTTTCTTTGTTGGTAGATTTTTTTTATTATATTTTGTATTTCATTGGCTGTTATTGGATGTTGAACATTCTTACATTGTCTTGATTTAGTTTTGATAATTTCTACCTTTCTAAGAATCTGTCCAATTCATCTGTGTCTTCTATTTTGTGAGAGTAAAGATTCTCAAAGTAGCAATGAATGATCCTCTGAATCTCCACTGGGTTGGTAGTAATCTCACCCTTTTATTCCTTATTGCTTGAATTTGAGGTTTTTCTTTCCTCTTTTTGATAAGGTTAGCTAGATGTTTATCAATTTTATTTAATTTTTTAAAGAACCAGATTTTTGACTCATTCTTTCCATTGTTTTCTTCATCTTGTACTGAATTAATTTTGGCCCTATTCTTTATAATTTCCTCTCATCTTTGGGCTTTGGGTTTGGTTTGGTCCTTTTCTACATGATCGCGATGCAGCATTAGAGTATTAAGCTGTTCCCGTTCTGTTTTCTAAATGTGTGAGTTCAGAGCTATAAATTTCCCTGTAAGAACTGCTTTGATTGCATTCCATAAATTCCAATAAGTTGTGTTTGAATTTTCATTAAACTATAGATATTATTTAATTTCTTCTGCAACCCATTAGTTGCTGAGAAAGGTGTTGTTTAATTTCCATGTATTTCTGGGCTTCTTGTGGTTTCTTCTGTCATTTATGTTCAGTTTCATTTCACTATGGTCAGATAATACACTTTGGATAATTTCTGTTTTCTTAAATATATGTAAGCATGAGCTATGCACTAGTAGGTGATCTATTTTAGAAAATGTCACAAGAGCAGCTGAAAAAAAATATGTGTATCTAGAAGTGGCTGGGTGGAACACTCTGTATATGTCTACTAAGTCCATTTCTTCCAAGTTCTGGTTCAATTCTGTTATTTCTCTGCTAACTTTTTGTCTGTTTGACCTACCTTTTTGATATAAGGAGGTGTTAAAGTCTCCTATTAGAATTGTTGTATTGGATATTAAGAGTTTTCATGTCCATTAATATTTGTCTTATATAGCTGGGTGCTCCTGTGTTGCGTGCATACATATTCATGAGTGTTATCTCTTCCTCTTGAATTTTTCCCCTAACAAGTATGTAGTGGCCTTCTTTATCTCATTTGATCATTCTTGAAGTTGAGAAGACATGAGAGTAGGACAGCTGCCCATGGTTTTTTCTGAAGTGCTGGGGCATATAGTACTGTTTTCCATCCTTTTACTTTCAGCCTATGAATTTCTTTATGAGTTAAGTGTGTTTCTTTTACACAGCATATTGTTGGGCTTTCCTTCCTAACCCACTGTACCAGTCTATTTCTTTCAATTAGTTAATTGAGACCATTTACATTGATGGTTATAATTGAGAAGTATTGACTTATGCTTGCATGTTATTTACCTGCTGTTGGTTACTTCTTTATCCCATGGTTTTGTTTGTTTGTTTTGTTTTGTTTTTTGTCCTGTTGGATTGGTCTTTTCCATTCTCATTTGTAAAGTTCTAGTCATTTTGGTTCCTGTCTACAATATCGTTAGTAGACAGAGTAACCTTGGTTTTGTCACCGTGAAATTCTTTAGTTGTTCTTTGTAATAGAAGTATTTTACTTTTCCATCAAACTTGAGAATACTGCAGGATATAGCAGTCTGGGCTGGAATTTGTTTTTATGGAGGACTTGAAGCACACTGCTCCATGCTCTTCTTGACTTCATGGTTCATGAAGAGAAATGTGCCATTATTTATATGGGTTTTCCTTCAAATGTGATTGGTTTCTTTTCTCTAGTGGCTTTTAGTATATTATTCTTCTGCTGGATTTCCAGGATCTTGACTATTATATCTCTGAGAGTGTTTTTAATTGGGATGATGTTCTTTGGAGTCCTATATGCTTCAGTCACTTAACTGCCATATTGTTTCCCCAAATTTGGGAGGTTTTCTGCTACTACTTCTGCCCATATTCTTTTTATAAATTATTTGTATAAACTCCTTTCTCATTGATGCCAATTAATCTCACGTTGTTCATCTTAACATCATCTTGTAGATTTTTTTTTTTTCCTGCACCCTAGTTGTTTTTAACAGGTCCTTTCTTACCTACTCACTAGCTGCAACAGTGTCTTCAAGATCTGAAACTCTGTCTTCAGTTTCATTCAGACAGCACTGTCAGCTTGTCACTGAGGTTTTAATTTCCTGTGTATCTCTTTGAGTCTGCTTCATGCAACCTATTTCTTTCCTATATTGTTCATTCAAGGAGGCCAAAATTTTCTAATTTGCTCCAATTATTTTATCAGTGTCTTCTTTAGAAGCAGTTATTAATCTTTTCATTATGGTTATCTTTTCTTTTTTATTTCAGTGATTATTTCTCATATGATTTCCTCTCTATTATTCTGCAATTGTCTCTTTACTTCAGATGCTAGTAATTAAAAGTTTTTTGTTTTTTTTTTTACTTCAGAGCTTATTTCTGAAGTAATCAGAAATAATCTGGTTTGATTTCCTTTATACCTATTTGCAGTTGTTTCTTTACTTCACATGCCATTATTTCAGAGATTTCTTTTTTTGCTTTTGAGATTATCTGATCTTATTTCCTCTTTACCCATCTGCAGATGTTTCTTTACTTCACATGCTATTAACCCAGAGGTTCCTTTCTTTGCTTTGGAGATTATTTCTGATCTGATTCCTCTATACCTTTCTGCAGTTGTTTTTTTACTTCAGACATTATTAATTCAGAGATTTAAGCTATATGATTCCCATTTTCTTTATGTTAGTGTCTCCTGCATTTTTCTGGCATGGGCTCAGGTCCAGAGATTGCATTTTGCTCCTTTTCTCATTGTCATTGTGTAGAGCACTGTCTTCCAATCTTTGGTGCAGAGCTTTGTGCAATTCTTACCCAAAAGAGATTAAATCATTAAGGCAGTTATACTTTTGTATTTATAGAACTACAGTTGGAACACTAATAATGGGTAGTGGGTAGTGATATTTAGCAGTTGACAAATATTTCTAACTACTGTTTGTATTTTACACAGTAAGAGCAAACTTTATGTCTGTGTATCTTGGGTTATATTAAATTGGGAGTTTGTATTTTAGTTCACTTAAGTTCTAATTATCTCTGTTATAGTTTATGTCCAGTTGTCCCCCTATAGCCTCATGAAGACATTGGGCAGGTACTTCTAGAGATTGAGACTTAACTCATGAGTCATTGAGATTATGTGTTTTAGTACTGATCTAGAGTTTCAGACTTGATCCATGATCCCTGGGATTATGTGTTTTAAGTACTTGTGGGATTATGGCTGTATCCTAAGACAGACAGGCTGAGGTGGAGAGCCTGAATGTAATATGAAGAGAGACAGAGAGACAGACTAGGGCTGTTACTCTCTGCTCCCATGTTTGGCCAGTTGCCTCTGTTGTGATTGTTACTGTTCTACCACCATGAACTAGATGCTTTCTGCCCTGTTTCACTCAGCCTTGGGCCAGCCAAATATGGACTGAAACCTCCAGTAACTGTGAGCTAATAAACATTTCCTTCTTTCATTTTGAGTGTCAAGTATTTGTCCCAGCAACAAGAGAAAAGCAACTAAGACAACCTCCCTTAGATATACCTGGGAGGGATGGGTCCAGAGAAGGTGGAGGTCGGTCTGACTGACTGTGTGGAATAGGAAGTGTCTCCAGTGTGGCTTGGTGGCACTGGAGGATGGGAAAGTCAGTTGATTGGGCTGGAGGTTTGAGAGGTCAGTTGATCTGTCAGGCTGTGTGGCACAGGAAATCACTCCCACGCCACTCGGTGGAGCTGGAGCCTGGGGAGGTTGATTGTTGGGGCTGTGTGGAAGAGGAAGTGGCTCCCCAATGGCTCGGGAGATATGGAGGCTGAGGAGGTCAGTTGGCCTGGCCCCGTGGGACAGGAACTTGCTCCCATGCCTTGGTTTCCTTTTAGAATTAGCCTGACACATGAGTCTATCCCTTTCATGTTCAAAGTTTCATCTACACTTTTCCATAGATGGCATTTTATGGATATCATTCCACAGATGCTTTCTCAGGCCAGATTTCAACCCAACTGATCTTTCTACCATTAATGGTAGTCATTTTGCTTCATGATGTGAGTTCATCATATGGATGAGCCACACTGATTCACTGCATGGGTCCACCACACACATCCTAACTTTCCTAGACATTTTATTTGTTTACATGAGTCAGTCACAGGTGTTTTTAGTTTGTTTTGGGGTTTTGTTGGGGTTGTTGTTGTCCTCCACTAACCTTATGGTTACCAGTAAATTTCACCTTGCTAGGTAGGAGCTTAGTAATCTGAGAGAACATATGAACCACTTTTTTTCTCTTTTGAATTGGGTTACAGCCTCCCCTTGCTTCTTCCAACAAAACTTGAAGTAATTTAGAGACATAATGCATGGTTTGAACAAAATAATGAATAGCCAATGAAGCCCAACTTAAGTGGTTCTGCATATGCAAAAGTAGAGCAATCTCTGTTCTATGGACTCTTTAAAACTTTTTTTTTGTTTTTTAAGAGAAATTATTGTGTGTGTCTTGACCCAAAGACTATGACAAGAACTCTGCAAAGCAGCATACCCTGTTTAAAAAAAAGAGAGAGTTGCTGTTTGATAGCCACCCTGCCTAGGGACAGTACCAGTTATAGCAATGCTAACAGAAGAAGTTGCAAAACTAACTTTGGGGAAAAACCTACAGATCCTGATTTCCCATTTGGTCAGAGCTATTCTTTAGAAGAAAAGGTAATTGTGGTTAAGTGGAGAACAGCATAACAAGCATCAATCCACACTGCATGCACCCCTGAGATTAATATAAGGACTTGCACTACACTTAATCCTGTCTCTTTGATGGTTATTGGCACAGAAGTTGTCATATTGTACAGGATTTCATAGACCTGTGCAAGTAAGTAGGACATCAATGACCTGCCCCTCCAAGACCCTGAGGAGGAATGATTCATTGATGGAAATAGCTTGTCCAAGAAGAAGATCGAAAAGCAGGTTATACCGTTTCAGTTTACAACAGGTCACTAAGGCTAAACCTCATTGGTGAAGAGCCTTGGTGCCAAAAGCAGAACTCTTGCCTCTTACTCAGGTACTAATATTAGAAAAAGGCAAAAAGCTAAATATCCATACACACTCCAAATATAACTTTCTGGTGATACATGATCATGCAGCAATCTGGAAATAAAGGGATCTGCTAAATACTAAGCAAATATTTATAAAGCACAAGCAGGAAATACTAAAATTTCTAGAGGCAGACTATCTTTCCAAGCAAGTCACTGTCGTTCAGTATCATGGAAAATAAAAAGACAGGTCTAAAGTCTATTTAGGAAATCAAAAGGTTGACAGGGAAACAACAAGAGCAGCTTTACAGATCCTCAAGATCCTAACTTCATTCTCAGGTCCTACCCTTGATAAATTATTGAGAGCCTGAGAGATATAGTCTCAACAAGATCACTCATATTAAAGTTCTAATTAGGGGCTGGGGAGCTAGCTCTGAGGCACAAGCGCCTGCTGGGCAAGTGCAAGGTCGTGAGTTCGAACTCTGGTCCCACAAAAAAAATAAAAAATAAATAAATAAAGTTCTAATTAAAGACCTGCAGCAATACCACAGTCTTGTTTTGTTTTGTTTTTGCTTAGTTACCAGGGATTGAACTCAGGATACTGCACTTGCCAGCCAAGTGCTTATTCCACTGAGCTAGCTTCTCAGCCTCTTGTGTTTTGAAGAGGACCATTCCTAATTTATCTAAGCATTCATACCCCTTGGAAGCTAAATGCATCTTAGGAAATGGGAGAAGGGCTTAAAAGGGACTCTGGTGGCATTTACAAAATAAACTGCTCCTTCCTCAAGGGACATAGTGGAAGCCTATAGAATCCCTTCATATTTGTGTCTATATGCAAAAAGATACCACACTTAAAATGATCATTCAAACATTAACAGGATTAGGACTACTGAAAACCCCCTGACAGGTCTGCAAAGCTTTCCCGTTCTGTGCTGACACAAAAGAGAAGGGCATATCATCAGGGCTTTATCCATCTGCTACCATGTTGGGCTTTAAACAGATACTTGTCCCAACTTACCTTTATAGGCTGTATTGAGGTTTCTACCCATTCAGAAAAGATTACATAGGTGATCAAGGCACTGCTTAAAGAGATCATTCCACAGTTGGAACTACCACAGTCCCTTTAGAGCGGCAACAGGTCTTCTCTTACCTCTCAGATAAGAGAAGGCAAGGGCTTCAGAAACAAAGTGCCGTCTCCATTGTATATGGAGACCTCAGTCATTTGTAAAGTTGAGCATTAACCAGAATCTAAAGCAAGCTCTGGCAAAACTTTGCCAAATGACATCTTAGTCTTAGCTCAAACTCCTGCAAACTGACATTGTGAGGGTGGGAAAAAAAAAATGAACAACTGGGCCAAGTGAGCCCATATGAGATGTCACATGGAAAGCCTTTTCTATCATCTGCTATGGCAGTAGATTCTGACCATAAGACTCTTACAATATCTTATTAATTTAAGCCAAGTAGAGTGGGATATCCAACTGCTTAGAAAGAGTCCTGCCATTTCAGGAAGACAAGCTAATGTCTGCCCTGAAGGCCAAATATTCATTTAATAAGTCCCCTTTTAAGGGATCTCACACCACAGTAAATGTGGAAGAGATAGACAGCTGGATTCACCCTCCTAGGATAAAACCCACTCCACTTCTACTGTTTTAAAAAAGTAAAAAGAAAAAAAAGAGGAATGCTGTGTCTGTGAATTGCTGAGAGACTGGAACCACAAAGCAAGACTCCAAAGTAAATGGACACCTGTATTAAGGCTCCTGTTTTAAAGTACACCCATTGCCATATTTCCTCTTTCACAAGAAGTGTGGCAATCTCATGCACTCCTTGTATTTGGGCTCTATATACCAATCTAATAGCAAAGTACTTCCTTTCTCCTATTAAATTAACAGCACAACAGCATTCTGTTTTTCATTGTCTTCTGACAGATTTTTCAACCAGCCTCTGATTCATGACACCCCAAAGGAGTCCCCAGTATGTAGGGCCTATAAACACTATCAGCAAAAGTAATTACATGAAAACAGAGACAACCACTCTCCACTCCCAACAGCTCATAAAGAACTATGGGGATTTGTGTCACTTGGAAAAAAAATGAGGCAGGAGAATAGGGCCGCACAAGTTGGCTGAAGAGGTATGTGAAACCTTTAATTACAAAATCCCAGGACACATGTACAGACCACTTCTCAAAGCCCTGCACATGGACTTCTTGTGAGAACTCAAGCAGTCCTTCAATACAACAGTTGAGACCTAGTACTTGCCTGCAGAGAGGAATATCCAAAAAGGATAGTCACCTGTGTGCTCTCTGCTACAGTGTTTTTTTACAGTAGCCTCCTAGTACACTACTCACTGTAATTCTTTCCCTAAGTTTTCTTGGCCCAAATTCACTTTATAGAGAATGTTTCTCTTCCTAACTTTAATAAACGTAAAGTGATGCTATCATTTCCACTTCTCTTGACCAACTCATAATTCAGGTAAGGGAAAAACCACCTCTAAATGGAAAATTCAGCACCCCAAAACCTGGTAACAATTCCTTTTGGAATTCATTTACTATATAATCACTACAGTATTTTCCATTCTTTTCCTAGCTGGATGCTTCAATCCCCAAATCTATAAAAATAAATTTATAGAGGGCTAGGTATGTATCATTCATAAAGGCTATAATATATACATCAATAGCTGAAGGTTAGGGAAAAAAGAAGAGTTACAAAGAGTCAACAAAAAGGAGAAAAGGGAGACCTAACCTTAAAGTATAAACTATGTTATTCAACTTTGTGAGCATTTTAGAAAGTCCTTTTAGATAAATTTAGAACAGCACATGATAACAATATGTTTTATGTAGGGAAGACCCTATGCTTACCCTTGTTATTAATGACTTTATTCTTGACATTTTTTAAACTAGAAAAATATATATCTTGACAAATATTTGCATATAATTGACAACTGCCATTACTATATAATTACTATATGCCACTTATGTCAAATCTATAGCAATCTAAGGTAATAATCATTCATTTCTCCTGAACAAATTTTAAACCTGTACTGTTCTTAGGATAATTTCTGTTGTGCAGTGTTGAAAAGATTCATTAATTTCAATCACCGTCAACTCAATGCACCACATATATTTTTTCTGCTTTTTTGTTCAAGTATGTTTCACGGTGCCCATTCAAAAGAAAATTACACATTCCAATAACATTTAAGTTCCTCTCAGTTACCCTTTCAGTGGTTCAGAGTAATGATAGAGTAAAAAAAAATCACTTTCTGCATAGGCTTTCTTCCCCCTACTTGGTAGAATTTCAACTGCAAAATGATTTTGCCAAAAAGCAGTGGGTAATGTCTAATATTCTTCTCTAACAGTGGCCTGCTTTGGAGGGAAGAAAAGGGAATCAGAAGAAATCATTCATTCAAATTTATAAAGATTCATTTACAGTATATTCTCTTATACTAATCCCTAAAATAGAATTATTAAAGAGCTATAAGTTGTTGTGTAGGACAAGATTAGAAACAACTCAGTATCCCTAAGTACAGATAATGGCAAAAAAGGTAAAATTACTAAAAGTTACATAGCCCTAAGCTTTTTCTGATATGAAGCAAAAAGAACTATATAAACATAAAACATGTTATTTATACATTTCTTAGCACTGTACATAGGCAGTCTTCTTCCACAGGATAGATAAAAAGCTACATTTGTCCCTGAAACATAAAGATAATAAGTACATCAAGTAACAAAAGTGAATTTTAAAACCAGTATTCAAAAACAACCTACAACAATTGATACAATCTCAAAAAAAAAAAAAAAAAATATTCAGAGCCTAGTAAGACCCTCTTGTTTATAGCATCATCTCAATTTCAACTTCATGTGCAGTTACCTCTTTTAAAACAAATGGATCTGAGGTTCTTATGTGATAAAAAGTCCTTTTTCTCAGGCCCACTTTTATTTTGTTATCTTTTTACGTACACTGAAGATTGAGCTTACAATAAACTGAACAGACAGCATACAAAAGGCTTTTAGAACTATACCATATGGTCCAGGGAAGGGAACAATCTGGACGATCCCCATTTCAATCTGCAAGCTTGTCCACCTCTATAACACATTATGCCACTATAATAAAATATTAAGATGGAAATGTAAAACCAAAAATAGTCTATCTTTAGCACTACCAGGCACTCATTTTTCCAAAAATTTACTGATAAGTTTAATAAACACTTGCTTTAATTTATATCATGAAATTTGGTGGGGTGCAACACCAGGCATACAAGCTGAAGCCACTATTCAGCAGAAATTATATTTCAGCCGGGATGTGTGTGGGTATTCAACTTACGCTTCAGAAATTTAGAAGGAAAAAGAAACACTTTTACAGGGACATATTGGCAGGGGCTGATGTAACAGATGACACATTCTTGGAAATCAAATAAAAGCAATAGGGAAATACCCATTGTTGCCTGGTGAAGGCCTAATCACATGGACACAGCTGGAACCAATGTAGATCATTCATTAATAAAACTGCATTGTAGTAGCCACTTTTGATGCATTTCAATTGCTGCTATAGCAAATCCCTGAATTTCTTTGTTCAGTGTTAGTAAGATTGTTTTAATGGGAAATGTGAGAAGATTCAGGAAAGGGAGAGAAAAATCCTTTTTCATACTGAAAATGAGACTAGTTCAAAAAGCTAAATGTCATTTTACCTTCAAATCTACTTACACTATCAGCAGTTTAAAATATGCAGTGTAAACCTGAAAAGAAGGAACTCATATGGTACTATAGATAAAAAGTGAGCAGTGTGAGATGCCATGCAAAACATGAAATACTTGTGAAAGTATTTTACAGAATGATAAAATAAGATGCAGGGAGTGGAAAAAATTAAAATGTATAAAAAATTAGGAGAAATCAAATAACAGGATATACATGTATCCTTGCATGAAATATTCTCTATTGAACTTGAACTATGCATGATACGCCTTATGTGAACATTATTCATAATTCTGACTAGGTAAAATTAGCATTGTTTGTAATTCTGTTCCTTATATCATACCAAACAAGACGATAAGTCACCAACCCAGAGTTATGTATGAAAGCTGTACTGATATTTAAGTGAAATTAAATATTAAATACTATTTATGATTAAAGATTGACATTTGACATAATTAAGTCCTAGTTAAAATAATACTAATTATTTATTCCATTTTTCTGTTATCTAATAAATTTATTTTCCATGTTTCAACAAGTATATGATTAAATTACTCTAATTCATTAAGTTAGAGTTACTCATAATTAGGTTACCCATAATTCTGAAAAAAACACATATGAAACTATACAATTACAGCAGCTTTACTACATGCTCTGAATTTTTGAACATGTAGGATATACTACACATAAAAATGAAAAACCCAAAAGCATTTACAGAATTTGCTCAAATATTGCAATTCTCAAATATAACATATTTCTCCTATCCTTTATGTATAGTTGAAATAAGTAGGGCAATTCATGTTGCATATTCAAAGCCATGAAAGATATACATACACCATGTAAAACTAAGGGCTCAATTAAAAAAAGAAATTATACCACTGTAGAAGACACATATAAGTTCAACAAATAAAATTCATGTTATTACATTACTCAATGTCTAAGCATAAAGAATATATACCAATTATCCATAACCAATGTATTTATGATGCATATAAAAATTAAATGAATAAAAAACAACAGGTTTTGTCCTTGTTACCTTTAATTACCAATGCTACATCATAAGCTCTTGGTTCAGGGTATATAAGATATACTGTCATGAACTAAAAGAAAAAGATTTTATTGGCAGCCCTTCATGATAAAGCCTAAAATGGTAGAGTTGATTAATATAATCTAATAGGTATGTCCCCATAATTTTCTTAGCAGTTGCACAGGGGGAAAAGAGGGAGTGGCTCAAGTACAAGGTTTATAAAAATCACATGGGGAAAATGGGTATTGTAGCATTTATTACATGTAGATTATACATAAAAAGCAATTTGAGTAGTTGTTTGTTTTGAAAAAGTAATGAGTCAATATGTTGCCAAACCTGTCTTGAATAAGAGAAAATAACAGGTGAGTTTATTTAATGCATAGTTCTAATATACCTCTGTTGTACAAATATTTTTAATGATTCTAAAGTAATTTCTGAATAAAAAATATACTTAAGGGGCTGTAGATTGTGCCACACAATTTCTATTTTAAGTATATACAGCATATAAAAACATTCACAATAATAATTCTAACATGAAACACTACTGTTTCTTTTTAGTCACATCTGTTACATTGTTACAAAAGTGCAAGTTTCTTTTTCTCCGAAGTAATTTATTATCAAAACTAACTGAATTTTTTTAAAGCCACTCAAAATAATATCCATCTCCTTCTAAAAAGAAGACACCCTCTCTAATTATTATCTTGATTACCAAACACTAATTTTTAAAATGGATCATTTCAATAAAATCATTTGGTTGTGGTTAATACAACAGAAAACACATTTACATTTTTAGGAACATTCAACGAAATTTCACAGAATGCTTGTTCATAGTGAAAATCTAATCTGCTCAAATATCTCCATGCAAAATTTCTGCTACCACATTTTCACATTCCTACCAGTAGGTTACTAACTACACAGAACTAGAAGACTTAATGGCACTCTGGCATTTTACATTGCATTTTGATTTCAAAGGCAAAATTTAAAGGCATATTTTTTCATGGAAATCCACTTGCTTATCTATGAACACTTAACAGACATTCTAAAAATGAGTATTGAATCCATAAAAGATATGAACTCGCCCTTAGTTTTAGACAGAAATAAAAAATAATGACAGATTTTTGGGTATCGACAAGAGATATGTTGACATAGAAAAATCTGTATCATACAATAAATATTACAGAAAGTTTCCATCCAAATAATAAGCTGTGAAGTAGACAAGATCCCAACTAATCAAAAATACCATGTCAACAATACCAAAGTTAGCAATATTCAAAGGGGAACATTTTCCAAAGTGTGGCAAAAATGCAACTGTGAAGGAAATATTTAAGAAAGCTAGAAAAGGCAAATTTAGCACAAGCTTCTATAAGTAACAATGCCATTTAACTAAATGTAGAAGTTTCAAGAACTATATGTCTATTTCAAAATAAAATACTTTCTTTCCCACAATAGTAGCCTGCAGGCAAAAGGAGGAAGACAAGAGGAGAAAGAAATTATCTAAACAGAAAAGACCAAGGTTGCTTGCCTTCCTTTAGTGATACTGTGAGGTAGACCCTCGGCTTCACAAAAAACAATGCCAACACCAAGTTACACACAACATTTTGGCTGTGAGCCTGAGACAGTGCCAGGCTGTTTGTTATTTTTGTGCTAGCCTCCTTCAATAGAGACAGTGTGGGATTGTCAGTTTGATGTACATAGAGAACAAAGAATAATAAGTAAGTGGCAGCGTAGGGGTTGCCCCTTTAAAGTTAGGTTAGCATTTCGTTTACTTTGACAGGTCTTGAAAATACCCAAGAAACAAGAGTGATGCTGAAGAATGTATCAAATGCCAAACAGAAATAAACACTGAGTATGATATTATTGATAGTTTAAGAGCCAGGAGAGATTAACATTTCTAATAATCAGATTTACAGTGGGCCCAAAACATATAATTTATTTAGCATGAAGGTAGATTATATCTGGCTAAAAGAGAACTAACATAAGTATTATAATTTTTATATCACTACAGAGAGGCAAATATATCACTGCTATTCTGATCTTGACTTACACAGAAATAATCTGAGAAAAATATTTTAACTTCTGAATTGGAATATTTCATTCCTTCACATGGAAAGACATGGTAAATGATAAGAAAAAATATGTTTGAAGCATTAAACCACAAATCATCTTGCCACAGACAAACAGGAAAAGTGTTTCTTCTATGCTGTTCAATTCTATACCAGAAGCAAAGCTAACATAAGTATGTGCTGTTTGGACCTTCAACTAAATATACTATCTAAATCTGGTGACTAAGAACACCAATAAGCCATTATCTCCAACAGTATGACCATTTTCTCTGTGATGCACAACAAAAGCAGAGGTGCAGGTCCATTTTCTCCATACCAAATGGAAAGAAAGAACGAACTGTGACGAGACCAGATCCCATGCTGGCATACTTTACAGTAAGCTCAGCATCATCTAGAAGCAGTGTACTTATCAAATAGGAAAAAGTTGTTCAACTAATAGAATGTTGATAGATAGTACCAAAGGCCTACTGAAGTCTTTTCTCCCACACATCCCTACTGAATCAGCTGGTAAAAGAAAGCTAACGGCTGTTACAGAAGTAGCAATAAACTGAAGTATTTGCCTCAGATGTCACACATGGAGACACAGAGTATTTACCACCTGAGCCTATCTAATTTCCAATGAAATGATCCCCTGCCCAGTTTTGCTCATAGCCATAGAACCTGACAACAAGTCAGACAGTCAGTACTGGGCAGTGGGGGTGACAATGTCAGGAAAACAAAGAATCGTGGTCGAACTTCAAGCAATATCCATGCTTCTCTTATTACTCAAATTAGTGCTAGTGCATGACACTTCACAATGGCTAAAGCTGTATGCAAGACTTCAGGTAAAATTATTCACATTGGTGGTATAGCTAAGTTGCCATGTAACTAAAGAACGCATTATTTTGCTCTTCACTGTTTTCCACTTACATGTCCATTTCCTTCCTCTAGCATACACTGCCGATGCTGTTACTACATAGGACACTGATAGTCCTAGCAAAGCATTCATGTACTGCCAAAGAAATCCAAAGAATGATGTCTGGCTGGCAACAATTCAGCAAAGAATATGAGGCAAAAACAGAAAGCAAAAGAATGAAAGGTGTAGAAGAAGCCAAACAATTGGCTGTTTTCTCTGTTCATTAATGGTACAGATGAAATGGGGTGGTGGGGGAGAATCTGGAAAAAGTAGCCAAGCAGCCAACTTAACTCAATTACAAGGGAAGATTAAAGGAGTTAAATGTGTATAACTTGGCTGAAAACCAACAAACAATATGAAAGCTGTCCACAATTCTCCAAAACATATACATAAAAAGAGTGGATTTTCATCTACTAGAGAAGTACAAATATATGAAATAATAACAAAGTAAAATAAAGAAACTTGAAGTAGACAGGCTGCTTCCTTCTATTTGGAAACAATTTACTGATCCACAATGGAATAAATAGTACATAATAGGAAATACCACATACCAATGGAGACTGAATTGATGGAGATATAAAAATGAAATCCCACTTATTACTTGATGACCTGAATATACCAGTGTCTTTTTGTATATGTCTAATCTGGTCTGATGCAATGGTACCTGAGAGATTAGAAAGGGTATAATTATTTCATCAAAATAAACTCAGTATAAATTCTGAATGTTGACCTGGACAAAAGCTGACTTAAACGATCTATTTTTGTTTTTAGATATTCCAAGGCAGGAAAAGAACATACAAGAAAGTGAAATGTGCTCAGTTATTTTTAACTAACAACTTTTTGAGTCTTGCCAAGGATCTCCCCAATCAATTATAAATAAAAGTTGAAAATAATAATTCAGATTAGTTAGCTGTAATGGTACACGACTATAATGCCAGCACTTGGGAGGCTGAGACAGGAGGATTGTTTCAAGTTTGAGGTCAGTATGTATTTCACAGTGAATTCAAGAATAGTCTGAACTACACTGATCTTGTCTCAATAATGATAACAGCTATTATCATTATTCATATTAGAAGTGGTTTACTTTCATTGGAGGATAGCTTTCAGCAGTCTATGTACTCCTGAATTATATATATATATATATATATATATATATATATATATAATTTCTGAGTTTATGTAAGTGGATATGTCTCTTGGAAGAAGGTCAATACTTTGCCTGATTTGCAAGAAGGACCATAATCCAAAATAACTGTCAAGAACCTCTCCTGAGGGCTGTCTAAAATCTCAGAGACAGTTGGAATGCCTATAAATAATGTGTCCATGTTTTGGGTTTCCACTCCTAGGAAACAAAAGAAGCCCAAAGGCACTTACTGATCTGAGGCAAATACCCTAAGATCAAGAGCAATACACCAAATGTAAAGTATTACTCTCATAGTCCCATGTTTGCTGAGATCCATGTAAAGGTCTAAAGAGGACTAGAATTTTAATATATACCCAACAGTGACTATTGTGACATTTTTGGTCCTGCATATGTTAAAGTCAGATCTTTAGGTATTATCAATACTGACAGGGTCAGAAACAACATAATAGTGCATCCAAAAAAGGACAACATGACAAGTAAAACAAGGCAAGCAATCAAAGCAACAGGCTCCCAAGCAGTTTACATAACACAAAATTATAGGATTAGCCAAATACGCCTCTTAAAATAATAACTTTGAACAGCATCAGAAAAAAACCAGGCTGGAGAAACATCCAGACACCAACTTTGAACAAGATAAGAAAGCATTCACAGCCAAAGATAAAAGAGAAGGAAGGAGGGGAGGGAGGAAAGAGGGAGCTATACTGAAAAGACAGAAATCAAGTAAAAAGATAAAAAGAAATACCTCTTGAGATGGCCTGTTTCACATTATGATCATGAAGCATATTCTGTCAAAAATAATCTATTCAGACATTCACCTACTGAGCATCTACCAGCCATTGTGCTCAGCACTGAAAATTCAGCAGCAAATATGTCAAAGAAAGTCCTGCCCTGCTGGAGCTTAATTTGGGGAGTGAGAAAAAGATGCAGGGAGACAAGTGTATCAGCAGTATCATTTCAATATATGACACATGATAGGAAAGAAATAAACAAGATGATATGACCAACACATGAAAGAATGACACACTTGCACTATCTACTGTGACACAGAGATCCTCACATCAATTTTCAGTCACTCAGGGTTTTAGACAGCTAACTCAAGAAAGAACCAAAGGGATAGCTAATCAGACACCTACACTTTAACAGGTGAAAAACAGACATTCTGTTTTATACCTATACTCCTAGAATGACTGATAGTTTTGCAATATACACTCTAGCATCAGAAAAGCTTAAGAATAGTAACTGAATGGCATTTATGTGCTTTCACAAACCTGTGAGAGGATACTGTGCACTTTGTACAGTTGATATAAAGAAATACCTTCTGCTCAAATTCAATCAAGTTCCATTCAATTGTAAGTATTCTTGGTTTTGCTCCTAAAGAAAAATCTCATCAATTTCTTCTATCAAATAAACAAGACATTCCTCATAGTATAACTAAGAGGAATCTAATTCCTACCTCGGAGTGTCTCCCTTTGTGCAGTACCCCCATCCTATACAGGGTTAGTATACATGAAAGTGATAATGTCTTTCCTAGTAATGCTGAACCTTTTATAAATAGTATACTGAAACACGTGTGCCATAGGTTCACCATCACTGATCTATCCTAAAAGGTATCACAGCTTCCTCTTTGTTCGTTTGGGTTACTTCCTTGGGAGATGTTGCCAGTTGCAGTACTGCAAGAACACTCAAGCAGCCCTTGGGCCAGATCCACATGTCCTCTTACCAGGCAGCCAAAATGACCTTAATAGCCACAGGAGTGAGCCATCTTCTAAGCAGATCCTCTAAGCTAATCAAACATTTATATGACTGTTATTGGCTGACATCTTAACTCCAACTCATGAGAGGCCAAGAGAAAGAACCAGCCATCCTGTCCAGTCCCTTTCTAGCATACACACTACCTCCCAAATTTTAAGAGCTTGAGAGCTAAAACCTGTACTTCCAGGATGCTCTCAGATCATACTTTTAGTGGTGAACCCAGTTCAGCTAAATCTGTGTAAGCTTTTCGAAGCAGAAGTGAGCAAAAGTATTGGTCAGCTTTTGACAGCTGTGACAAAAATGTCTGGCACCTGAAATTTAAAAAAGAAAAGACTTATTTTAGTTCAGTTACAGAGCTGCTAGTCCATGGTAGACTGGCTCCAAAAAAGAGAAGGACAAAGGAAAGCTGCTCATGGCAGACAGGAACAATAAAAGGCAAGAAAGAGCCAGAGACAGAAGAAAGGGCTAAGGACAGTATATACCCTTCAAAGGAATGCTCATAATCTGCTGCCCAACTGGGCCAGTCATTGTCCTAACAGTCTATTCAGCTATAGATTTATCAATGAATCATCCTATTGGTAAGGATGCAACACTGTAGATGAAATCATAACTGCTAATCAAAGCGGTAACTAATGATAACATAAAACATTGTAACCAAGCATAGTGGCACATGCCTACCACCCCAGAACTTGGAACACTAAGACAGTAGGATCACTATGTATTTGAGGTGAGCCTAGGACAAACAGTGAACACAAGGTAATACTGAATTATATAATGACACCCTGTCTCAAAAAACAAATGCAAAAATTAAAAATACCAAGGAATGTAGCAAAGGTATATTGTTCTTTGATGCCAACCAGCTAGCTCTCCTACTAAATGACATCTAGTATCATGAAGTAGCACGTAGAAGTAGCATTTCTACTAGAATAGTATTATGGGGTGTTCCAACTGACTTGTGCTATCCTCAGTTATGAGTAGCAAAGTTTTATATGTTGGCCCTTCTGGGAATTAAGACCTATGTAACGCACCCTTGTATTTTTAAACTAATTAGCTATATACGACAAAGAATCCTAAAGTTTAAAAACCCACTGTATCAAACAAAAATTCCCTTTTTCACAGCCCCTATACCCTTAACTAACATTTCGACATTCTTCTTTTCCGAAACTAAACCATCCATTGCACATTGAATCCTATTTGGGACATTTCTAGGAATTTGCTCCACCAGTTTTTCTCCATTTCCTTTCCACACACTCCTTCTCTTTATCAGTAATACACATCTTTCAACATTACCAATTATTACTCAAGGATCCAAAAACAATAATACATGACATTATCTATATTTCCGCTTCCATTGAAGTCCATCCTTCTACTCAAGAAGACACTGCAAATTTGGCAAGAAATAACCATTGTTACTTTTCATTCCATATCCTCCTAGACTAGCACCTAACATTGCTACTCACCATGTCTCTCTGAAACTCCCTTCCACTGGCTTCCAGACCACTGCTCCAATGCAACTCTCCTCGAGCCAATAGGTTTTCTCTGCTTCATTTTTCACTTCCTTTTTAACAATTATTCAGGGATTTACTCTCGGGATAGTAATATGGTTTCCTTCTACTCCCAAATTCAGGGCTGTAATTCCATCTATTTATTCACTGGTCATGCTCAAATCCAAACCTCTCAAGTCTCTTTTCATGCCATAAATTTATAATTTCCTTTTGGAAAAATTATTTTGTCAACTGTCTCAAGGCATCATATAAACCTTCTCTAGCTTAAAGAATAATACTAAAACTACTCAAACTCTTAACTACTGGTGTTCAATAGCAACAGCCACATGTGCCTAACCAGCACTTGCACTGTGGCTACTCTAAATAGAGGTTCCATTGGTGTAAAACATGTAATGGGCTTCAAACACAATGCAAAAAATAATTTTATATTGATTGCATGCTGCAGTAATAATTTAGATATATTGAGTTAAATAAAATGTACTGATAAAATTAATTAAACTCATTCCTTTTTATTTTAATGTAGCTATTCATTTTTTAATTATGTGGCTTGCAGTATAATTCTATATGGTAGTACTCTGTATATAAAAAGGACACCAGAAAAAACACACATATTATTTATACACAACAGTAAGAAAAGAAAAAAACTGATTCTTTTGCATACTACATCACCATCCTCTTTATTCAGAACTTATTTTATCTTGACAGCTTATGGACAACTATTACTGTTTAAAAAAGAAAGCAGCATCCTGTAACCAAGAATTACAAAAGTTCCTTTAAGCTAATGCAAATATACATGAAATTATCAAATAATCATTGTATCGAAATTTAATATAATTAAAACTATGTCATAAAAATACAAATAGCTAACATTTGCTAAGTGGTATGTGACTGTATTGTTTTTATTAATAATTACATCTCTGAAGTAGACAATACAGTGCTATCATCCCATTTAACAAAGCAGTAAACTGAATACAGAAAGAGGTTGGTTGTATAACTTTCTTAAAGTCATCTTTTTGTTGGTGCAAGGTCTCAAACCCAGCAGTCTGACTCACAAATGGTTCCTGGTATCCTTACAAACTCAACTAAAGCTACAGAAGCTAAACTACAAAAAGTCAGATTAAATAAAGGTTCTACCACATGTGAGTACAAATATAAAAAGTCACAGAAGTTGAAATTTAGAAGTAGAACTAAATGAGTAAAGGAGAATATAAGAAAAAAATAATAAATAAGAACACAAAGGAGTCTTTTTCTGAGGATTTCTTATGGGCATAAACATTACCATGGACAGAAAAATATAAAAGGACATGCAACCTAAGAAAGCAGAGAAATACAAGGCCTTCATTTACACCTACAGAACCAACTGAAGAAGCCTGAACCTAGTTCTGCTTCACAAGGTCACAGGCAGTGAGATCTTGAACTACTAGCAATGTTTCTCAAAAAAAATCTGAAATAATTTATATCTTAATGATAGGACTGGAGAACCTATAATATTTTCATATGAAGTTGGACATTTAAAAAACAATTTCCAAAACCAAGGCTCACAATGTAAATTTATAAATAAATACTGGGGCAGTGATAACCATTAATTACATGTATGCACATATTTCTAGACGAGTACTTCAAGAAGACCAGCAGTACTAGCTAAATGTACATAAACACAGCATCAAAGGACCAACTACAGGAGAACAAGAACACATAGCCCCTTGGACATTTTAAGTCTGAACCAAATGAATATAGCAAGGGTTTGTAAAATTGTTTTAAATAAGCCTAACATAAAAATAAAAATAATGCTGAGTAATAAAAGTTATGAATATCTATTTATTCATACAGAGTTTAGAATTACTTTTTCACACACTGTCATAACCCTTGCTCTCTACACCTCTACCACTGGAGACAAAAATACAACAAACATGCACATAGGAGCTAGGTAAAATGCTAGATAACACTGTTCAAATATTCTGTTGCAGAGCTTCAGTGTTGAAAGCTACCCAAAAAGGCAGACACAGGCACTTGACTCAGTAGTTTCTATAAGCCATTAATGGTAAAAATATATTTCACATTATTAAGTTATTAGAAGAAAAATAAAACAAATGAGAAAAGAGTAGTGTTACAAAGCTGGAGTATTACCTCTTAAACGTACCTCAAACTAAAAGTCTATTATTTTCTTAGTCCTTGCAAGCCAGAATACCTATAGATAACAACATTGGATAGCAACTCTAAAGAGTCTTTTTCCTTGGAACTGGGTGCATTCTGTGACATCTGTCATCTTACTGACCAGAAATGGAATGTTTACGAATGACTGGCCAGGGGTGTGACCCTCACTTCCTCCTTGGCTAAGGTAAGGCCTTCAGAACTGCCAAAGCGAGAGGCTTTTGAGAGGCTAGACATCCAAAATGGAGAGCCAAGCTTACATGATGAGGCATGTAATAAGCCCTTTCCTTTAAATTTTTCACATGTCAGAACTTTCCACAAAAATTAAGAAAAAATGGCTTATTTTCATTAATTTACATTACACTGCCATTGTTCATTGTCTTCATTTTTAATTTTGTGGTATTTTTAGCCAAACGAAATTAGATACAGTCAATTTTCCTCAATCTGTCTCATCTCTATTTTTCATCTTTTGGGACCCAATTCATGTGATCCTTTAACAACTATTTATTTCACACCAAACTAGATATCTCCCTAAAGCCTACCAATCTAGCCTCTAGGCATATTTCTTAAATAAAAGCACTAGTTCTTTATAAACCTAAAATTTGCATACTAAAAGAATAAATCAACTATCAAAATTCCTAGTAGTATATCGCAATTGCTTACCTCTAAGCAGAGTTTAAAGTGTACGACAATTTATTATTTTTAAAGAAGCAGCTATTGTCTTTCTGTCTTTGCAAAATATTGTTTGATGGGCCAATTTAAATTAGAGGCTATAGTGTGAAGCAAAGGTTTTAAGTTGTTAAACTCAAAACCTTTTAATAAAAGTATATCATTCATAAGTTTTAATAAATCTCAGCAGGACAAAGGAGAATTAACTATCTGTAGGTTTTAAAAAGGAGTGATAGGAAATGATAACTTTAACCATTTACATAAGGATTTATAATTTCATTGCTTAAAGGTTAATGAAATTATGTGGTATTTTGCCCATTCGTATCCAGTAAGTGATTTCATGCTTCCAACTGTACATATTTACAGACTGAGTCACTTAATAGAAAAAATGACTCCTTATCAATTAATCTAATACTTTTGTAGTTATACACTCCTGGGTATACATCTACCATTATCTGCTCTAGCCAATAACTGAGCATCCTGAAACAAAACATAAGGTTTCCAAGAGCTTCTCAGGACAAAAGAATAAATTCATAGTTAGAATTCTGAAAGAATATTAAATTGCTAATGTGATTACTTTTTTAAAATGGACATACTCGTTTTCTTACTTTGTACTTTCTGCCCACAGTTGCCAAACAGTTGCTTTTACAAAATATTAACATAATACCCACCTTAGAAATTCAGAAAAGAATTCAGGACACACCGAGGATGAAGATGAATGCAGAAACACAAACACACATCCACAATCAGGACTGGTAAAATGATATGGAGAATTGTACGATAGAATCACTGTTTTAAAACATGACAATACAGAACAATACCACACTGTACCCAAGCTTCACTGGCATCCAAGAGAGATGAAGGCCAGTGCTCAGTTCTAATGAAAAGTATAAGAGCTTGGCAAAAGGCAAATTAGTGCTTCCCACTCTGGCTACACATAAGAATCACCTGGAGAGCTTAACACTAAAACAAGGACAAAAACAAAAACACTGACATGAAGGCCCTACAAACAGAGGTTATGATTTCATTAATATTTTTAAAAAGCTGCCTAGATGATTTCTCATGAGCTGCTATGGCTGAGAAACACACTAATGGAGTACTGGTTCTCAGTGTCATCTCTACCCTTGCAGTAGCAGCAGCTGAAAACTTGTTAAGAAATATAAATTCTCAAATCTCAATTCTTTGGTCTCCTAGATCTGAAAAATGAAAAATCCTAAGGTAGAATCCAGGCCATTCTGATCTAATTGTTTGAAAAATACTGAAAGACCTCCTTGGATTTTGATCTACCCTCCATAATTTACTAGTAAAACCCTTGGTCAGCCCTCAAATTCACTTTCCTCACATCCAAAATAATTGGTAGTTAGCACTGACTAAACATCTAGTACATGGCTACCCTGTTATACACTGTATAGTTTGAACCCTACAATAAGCTTGTTAGGTATATATTATAAGAGTTATAGGATGTCATCAATGTCTCATTGTTCCTTATTCCCCTAAAATTTCTGATATTCCTTTTCTTTTCCCTTTCTTTCTTCTTCCTGTCTTTTCTTTCCATTCTTTTCTTTCCTTCCCTTTCATCTCACTTTTTGTCTTATTTCTCACTTTCTTCAGGTGGAAGCTTTTTTCTAGAAAGCTTGAGATTATGTAGCATGTACAGAGTATTCACTACACAATGGACTACAAAATGGTTAGCAGAAGACAAGAAGATTAAAATACAAACAAAATGAAAGAAGACACAAATGATAGTAATGAAATTATAAACTACTTGGAAAAACACACATTTTGTAATACAGAGACATGCATGGTTTGCTTTCCAACTGATGGGTGAAAAACAGAAGCAACTCGAGTTCACAGGACTGGAGCAGAAAGCCAACATATGATATCAGGAGGCAATAGGATCTGTCCTGAACGGGAGGAAAAGCCTTTTCTGAACTGCTAGAGAAACAATAGAGAGAGAATAGAAAAAAATAGAGAAAGCTACATGCATACAGAGTGTGACTTAAAGTAAGAAGAGTTTAATTTTAACATAGAAAAAATACAATTTTTCTCAAAATATTTTTGATAAACTGACACTAGAAGATCAAATTATGGGATAGAACTTCAGAACACAAATCAAGTAGACTTATACTGAAAAAACCAGCAAGAGCAAATAGTCTTTTCTGTTACAAAAAATGTTAACTATGATCCACTATTTACTGTAGTATTTCAGTGAACCATTCATACACACAAAATATTTTTAATCATTAATAATCCAACCAACACTGACTACAGTAAGCTAGGTACTAAGGATAGATAGATAAATCTGAAATACTAACCAAGAGAACATGAAATAGATTTACAAAAAGCAAACCATCAAATGCTTTATGCAGCATTGTTATTTGGAATTCCAAAGACCACTACAGACATAATTGTTCTCAGGAATACATTTGTGAATCTGATAAAAGCAATTGAGGCTTCCTGGAGTGATTAGCAACACCTGTAATCCCAGCACTCACTGAGATAGGATGATCCTTGGGCATTTGAGACCAGCCTGTGCTACAAAGTGAACTCAAAGCCAGGCTGAACTGCACAGCTAGACCCTATCTGAGAAAGACCAAAAATAAATAAATAAAATAAAGTCAGTTGAGTATAAGCTTGGCAAATGTTCTACATATAACATACGAGAATACTTTGTCTATGCTGGTATCATAATCATCATCAGCTCATGAATGAGCTGCAGGATCCCAGTTCATATTTAGGCTCACATATAGATAAGAGGGGCAGACAAATCTAGCTCTGAATATATATATATATATATATATATATATATACACACACACATATAGTTGTTGTTGTTGTTGTTGTTTTGCAGGGCCAGCAAGATGGCTCAGCAGTCTAAAGCACCTCCTTAAGCAAGCTTAGGCAAACACAGGGAAAGCAGTTCGATCCCCAGCACCACATGCTATGCTGACCCCACCCCCAGGGCATGCTGAGCCAGCCATAATATACATATATGTTTTTAAATTTTTATTAGTAGATGTGTAGATACATAACATGTATTTGTATTCTTTGTGGAGAGTTGATACATATACATAATTTATAGTAATTCCTTTTTTAATCCGTATCCCTCTTCTTCCCTCCCCATTTGCTCCATCTCTTGGTCCTCTTCACTTCTGAGAAAAAACTGAAAATAGATGTATCTTAAGACCTACTGTTAAGAGAAATAAATCATATTATTATGACATTGCAGAGGCTGAAATATTGCATAGTTTCTCTTATACAAGAATGTCAAATAAAAATAGAGGTAAGCTTTTTAATGTTAATCTAAGTCATTCCATTTTCCCCAAAAAAAGCTAATTAGTAACTATGCTCAAACCAATGGATCATTCTACCTATGTATCAATGAGGCAAAATTATGAAGCATAATGCAATGACTGAATTCATTAACATCTAAGCTTCTAAGTCTGTCATTGATATTCTGGTGTTACTGGAGTTGTATAACAATAAATAGTAATAGTACAATATCACAATGCCAACCTGTCTCTTGGAAGCAATTTAAGAAGCAGATAAATATAAATATGAATATGAATATAAGCATAAATATAAATATATCAGACTATGATGGATTATTAATTTTTCTTGGAGTAAATTTGCTGTGTTAGGAATAATAGCATTTTCTCTGGCTATATGTAAAAGACAGTAATGAATTTTTTAGTAGAAGTTATTTATTCCTTTATTTTTGAGACAAGTCCTCATTATACAGTTCAGGCTGTCCTTGAACTCACCATGAAGCCCAGGCTGGTCTCAAACTTGAGGAGCTCCTCTTGTGTCAGTGTTGAAATTCCAGGTGTGCACAACCAGTCTCAGCTAGATATAGTACTGAATTTTGAATGAAGCTTTGTGTTAATAAAATACAAAGATGAACTCAAAAATGCAATCCAAGAATGAAATCCTATGGTTAGATGCAACATTAAAGATACCTGGAAGAAATTTATCTTTATCCCATATGTACCAAGGGCACATATAGTATTAAAGTTAAAATAATCATCTAAAGCATCTAAATGTTCTTATAATAATAAATGTATTTTCTCCAAGATATCTGACTCATATATACTACAGTATTTCTTTAAAGTTCAACCATCTATCATCTCATTTGAGTAACAGGAACAGTGTGTGACAATGTGATAGGACTACAAGATTGGTACTTGCAGTAGTTTCATTCCAATGAAAGTGGTTAATATAAAATCATCTTTTAAAATATGCAGGTCATGCTATCCAGTTATTCACAAGCACTTGGATCTATAAGCCTTAAAAGATTTGTTTAAATTTACTGGAGCTGCACCTGCTGTCAAGAAACAAAATGTTATGAAGGTTGATCAAACACATCTTTGCCTCAAGAATCATGTTAATGTTCTCCACTAATGCTGTCCGAAAAGTTAACAGTCAAAGTAATGTAAAGGTTTCTCTTTATTTCTATATTTAAATCTTCACAAGTTTGATCAATCATGCAAATCCCTATGGGCTCAGGGTTCCCATCAAAATGTCTTACAGTAACATTAAAAATTGAATGGGCATAAACAACTCCAGCCGTGCGAAGCTCATGACAGCATTCCTGTGATCTGTGTGTTTCATGTGCAACAACACTGGGGAAGCTTGCAAGGGAATATGAGCAACTAATTACAGTCTTTTGCTTGAGGGCAGGTGTGCTGATCTCTACAGGTGTTTCTCTGCAGTGATCTGCCTCACACATTGGCTCTTGAAGACATTCATTGTAAGGACTTGCTGAAGCCTTGCTAAACATCTAAAAGAATAACAAACTGTTGGGTGTTCAAAAAAACAAGCCTGATTTCTTAAAATCATCACTAAGGAGAAAAGGCAGTTAGGGAGGCTTTATATAGTTTGTGAAAGAATAGTATAAGGCAGTATAAAAAGTAAAGTTAACATAAAAGTGCATCAGACACATATATTAAACCACAACACTAATGCTGCTGAACTAAATTGGAAACACTTTTCTAAGAAAGTACTGCTACAGCCGGGCGTGGTGGCTCATGCCTGTAATCCCAGCACTCGGGAGGCTAAGGCAGGAGGATTGGTGCAAGTTCAAGACCAACCTGGGCTACAAAAGTGAGTTCAAGGCCAGCCTCAACTGCATAGCGAGACCCTGTCTCAAAAAGACAAGAAAGAAAGAAAGAAAGAAAGAAAGAAAGAAAGAAAGAAAGAAAGTACTGCTGTTCTGTACAGAAAATAATAATAATAATAATAATAATAATAATAATAATCTTATATTGAGCTGTCTTAATTCTCAAAGCATAGTAGCCAATGCGGCATATGCAGTTAAGACAAAAAGATAGAAAGTGAGACAGAGACTGAAGGACACACAATGAGAAGAAAAACATTATACAGTATAAGAAACTGCAAGCAAAATGAAATTTTAATAATAGGGCTGCTGAGATATAATATTGATGTGCAATGTTATTTTCAGGATTAAGATCTTTCCTATAATACTTGGAAAGAAGTATGCTTAAAAATAAAAGAAACACAAACCAGAAATAAACATTCCTGCTCGACTTCCTGCTACCTGCATAACCCTAGGGGAAAAAAATGTAACTTTTCTGTTCTTGAATTTTCTCATTAGAATACATGAGACCCACCCCACCAGGGATGCTGTTAATGAGATAGTGTACCTTAATTGTTTGGCACATGGCTTGGTATATAAGTGCTGACTAAAATTGTAATTAGCATCATAAAATTCTTAAAGATACTATTTATCCCTTAGTAGTACACAAGCCAATTTTAAAGCATTTTAGAAAGCAAAGATTGATCAGTGCATGACATTTCATTTATATTTAATACATGCTATGCTACTTGGAGCATCTTTTTAAATATAAAGCAATGCTTGTTGATTGAGCAATTATCAATAAATAGTATCTTTAATCATTTACTTTTTTCTAAGAAATCATTTTTATAAATATTCCTTCTTTGTAATACCAAAATTTTACAAAAAGTCATGCTTTATGCTAAATAATTAAGAGAAATCCTTACAGCATGTATTGAGGAAAGAATCTCTGGTAAAATCAAGGATAATTTTTGGGCAATAAGTCTGCTTAGAGTAAGGAAATGCCTAATTGTAGGTTTTATAGCAATTATTGTTATCAAAAAGCCACTAATATTTTTCTTTAAATGAGATTAAGATGTTATTTTAAAACATCATTACCATTACTCATCAATTATAGTATCACTGTGAAAGCTATGAATAAAGCAGTTGTTAAAATTAATTCAGTTTATTCTGTAATGAGCCAAAAAGGGGGGGAGGGTAAGATACACAAAAGAAGAAAAGTTCTTCAAAAAGCAAAGAAAATTCAACTTACAGAAATATTTCAAGCACTATCCTCCCATTCCCAGTAACTAGTTCATCAGAAGTTCTTTTCATCAAATCTGAATACATGCTGTCTTGCTTTATTCCCTTCTTCCTCTTGTGAAATTTCCAATTTTCAAATGCAGCCCAGTCCCCACAAATGTTAAAAATTGACTTGTTGTGCTTTAACATGCACCTAATTATGACACTATTCTCCAACCCAAGGATCTCCTCTATTAGAACAGACAGTTATACAAGGGAGACTGTATGTGTCTGTATGCACACAAACATACATGCAAAGTACGAACAGAGAACAAACCAACTGTCCACTCATTTTGCCTACCATTAAGTCAAATGAAGTTTATAATACTGATGGCTAGATCAAACACTATTTATAAAACAAATTCAAAACTACATAATGGAGCTTCAATTTACTGCTTCAACTACAATCAATATTCAGACACAGACTAGAACGTCATGATTCCATAAACATAGGCTATCTGTTTTACCTTGCCTTTGCTAGTCCCTCAGCTTTGAATCTCTTTACATTGTTACCACCTTTATAATTTTTAAATCTTAATACTAATATATCCAGATATGCTTCTTCTACTTTTCCTTCTCATACAGCTGATCAAGGGACAAAAAAGCTTTAGCCCTTGTAATATAAAGATGGAAGGCAGTAGAGTACTTCCTTAACAACTTCTGAAAGAAAATGATTTCCAGTTTAGAATTTAATTATTCCTGCAAATAATCAATTAATGACATTATCTCAGTAGGAATTTTTTTCCTTAGATATCATTTCTCAAGAAGCAATCTTGGACTGTAACTGTTCTGCAAGATGAGCAAACATTCTTAATAAATTTTAACTTAATAAGTAAATGATGTATTGCAATATGAGCAGCACATGATGCCAAGCATCATGTGATCACAGCTGAGCCAATGGGTCTCCTTTCTATCTCCCTCCTTCTCTCCTCTCTCTCTGTGCAGGATTGTGGTTAATCATCTCCCAACAAGAGGTTATGCAGAGGAGGAATAAAAATAGGCAGAGGTGTCCTTCACTGTAAATGAGATTAGAGAGATGTGTACAATCCAGGAAACTGCAAAATTTTATAGAAAAGCAACACTTGAATAAGGCTGTGGTGGGCTGGAGAGATGGCTCACAGGTGTAAAGCATCTCCTTAAGCAAGCTGAGGCAACCACAAGAACCGAGGTTCAATCCCCAACACCACATGCTGCGCCAGCGCCTCCCCTGGAGCAGGCTGAGCCAGCCATAACATAAAAAATAAAGTAATTTTTTAAAAGAATAAGGCTGTGGTAGTGCTAGCAAAGAATCTGTTTAACAACAATTCAATCTCACTAATCCATGACGGTAAAAAGTTAAGTGTTACTGGATTGTGGTTCATTGTTAGAGCTGCACAAAAGCAAAAGATGCAATTGAGGAAAAAGCACTGGTGACAGTGAAAGCTGTCCTGCTCTCCCTTATCTCTCTCATAGAGCCATGTAGGTTTTCAAAGGTAAGCACAGGTTAACTTCTTTATACTCTGAACTTCCTTTATTATTTCATATTATAGTATTATAATCATTGCTATATGACTATTTTTGACTTATGGAACAAATCATGAGTTTCTTTTATTTCTTATGGGGAATTTCACTTTGATATACAAATATTTTGGATTACAAGCAAATTTCAGAGTTTTGGTGACAATATTTTTCATTATTGGTTAAACAAAAAATATTACATTTATAGAATATGACTAATCGAATTATAAATATATATGACTACGTGGCCATGTAATATTATATTGTAGTGCCAGGCAAATAATCAGTGGATTAAAGTGCCTGCAAGCAGGCGCAGGGTCAGAGTGTTGGATCCCAGGGCCTGCCATGCTATGCTGGCCGCGTCCCCAGGACGTGCTGCAAAGGCAATTAACACTGGGCATGGTGGCATGCACTCAGCATCCCAGCTCTTGAGAAGCTGTAAACAGGCAGACCACTTTAAGTCTGATCTAGTAGTGAGATCTTGAACACCCTGTAGACTCTTCCCTAAAATAAATAAGTAAATAATAAAAGGATATTGTAGGCAGATACTTAATGACATGGAGAATTGTCTATATTATAAATTGAAAACAAACAGGTCAGAAACCACTAATAAATACACATAAAAATATAAATGACTTCTTTAATTTTTCTTTTTGTGTTCCTATAGTTTCCAAGTGTTCTAAATAGCAACCTTAGAAATACAAATTGTTTAGAATTTTAATGTAAATCATTAAGCCATTTCTTAATTTCTCTTGAGCCCCTGTATGTAACATATGTCCTTATGAGAATACCCGTAAAATTTGTTTTATACACAGCTTACCTCTATTTTTCTTGTATTTAGTACAGGATCTGACTACACAGCTTAGACTCATAGTTATTCTCCTGTTTTCAGCCTCCCCAGCCATGTGATTACAAGCTTGAGCCACCACACCTGGACTCAGTCAAGGGTTCAGCACACCTAGGGCAGAGCCAGCCAGGTAGGTGGCATCAGGACTCAAACCTTGGTCCCTGCCCTTGCCTAAGCAGGTTCTTAAGTCTGCTCAGCTATCCTACCAGCCCTACAACTTCGTTCTTATGTCTGTGTTTGTGTTTGCTTTAATCTATAGAAGTCAAGACCATGTATCACAGTCCTCGATTTACAAATGTTCATTTTACAACAGCTTGTGATATGATTTTTCAACCTTACAGTGGCACAAAATGAATACACATCCAAGAGATGCCATACTTTGATTTGGAATATTAATCTTTATCCAGGCAAGCAACATGTAGTATGACACTCTCTAATGAAATTGGGTAGTGGTACTAAGCCACAGCTCCTAGTCAGCCACACACTTACAAATAGAAGTAACTTCCATCTATAGTGTACTGTTGCTAATCTGTGATATCCAACAGATTAGATGTATTAAATTCAAATGTGACCAATGATGATTTCACTTTATGATAGGTTTCTGGGGACACAGCCCCATGTTGAACTGAAAAGCACTCAGTACAGGCTGAAAAGAATAATACACCTGGACTTCTGAAAACAGTTTCCCAAAATGAGCATATTCTACAGACAGTACAGAAGAATTTTTTTTCTTAACTTCAAAAGGGAAAAAGTTATTGACTGCTTTTGAGAAGAATAGTCACATAAAATATAGACTCTTGGACTGGTGGTTCTCACCAGACTGTTCCTTAGTCCCATTGCACATGTAAACTGTCTCTCGAAGTGACAGTGCACATCTACTTTGTTTCTGGTCTAAAGGCTTCATAAGGCAATGTTTAAACATAGATTTTCAGGATTTCTTAAGAGATCCACAT
The DNA here is from genome assembly GCA_004027025.1 of Myocastor coypus. NCBI lineage: Eukaryota > Metazoa > Chordata > Mammalia > Rodentia > Myocastoridae > Myocastor > Myocastor coypus. The sequence continues at coordinate 76,557 of PVJA010000990.1, forward strand.
CTATCACCTGAGAAATGTCATTTACTTAAGGATTTGTTATACAAATTATTAGTTATCCACAATTTTACTGTAAACAAAAAATAGTATTTTTTTTTTTTTTTTTTTTTTTTTGGTCAGTACAGGATCACCAAATAAAGTAGAAATTTAAATGTTTAATGGAAAAGATATTATTTTTATAGTGATTGCCTCTTAGTTAAAGCTAGTTTCAAAATGACTAATACATGTAGCAGCATAAATTCTAGAAACAAATTTTTCTGGGCAAAACCACAAAACTCCACTCACTTTTATATATAAAGAATTCTTAACTCATAACTCTACTCCTTTATAGGAAGAAATGTTCAGTATATTTGATAAAATGTCACAAATGAATTCTAGTGTTTCATCTTGGTGGTGCTGTTTTATCCATGAGATGAACTGCTTTTAAGCATTCCTTTAGAGTACATCATGCGTGAGTAAGAGAAGTCACAAAGAACAGAATGTTATGAAGTAAAGAGCTTTTTTATCTACCTTCCCTCCAGGAGGCCTGAGTAGGAGGGCATAAAACAAGGTAAAAGACCTTTCACAGATGAGGTTAAACTGTATACTGAGTGATAATTGTGTGATAATTGTATAGGGAAAAGGAAGACTTAAAGTGTAAAGACACAATAAGATTTGAAAACATTTTCCTTTAAATTATTTATCAATTACTTTGATAACAATACACAGTGAATTGGAATTCTCTTATTGTTATGAAATTTAATTTTTTCATGAAATAAAAAATATTAAAACATATCACGTTTAAAAACAAAATAAACATGTAGGTAACTAATAAAGGATTATTTGCTTTGAAAAAAACAACTTGTATTATGAAGTGGCTTTATCCATTAAATAATTTGCAGTACAGATTTAAGTTAATAAAAAGAAACAGGGCAAAAAATATGAAGAGTACCCACTGAAGGCCAACAAGATAGTCAGTGGATTAAAAGCCTTCTTAGGAAAGTGCAGGGACTGGGATTCAATCTCCAGCACCACATGCCATTCTGACCTGCTGCCAGCCCCACCCCCAGGTGCACTACACTGAAAAGGTGTGGGGGCATAGGTCTGTAGTCTGAGAGCTGGGGAGGCTGAAAGCAGGAGCATCACTACGAAACTGAGCTGTGCAGTGAGATCCTGTACCAAATACATTTTAAAAAAAAATAAAATACACACTGAATTACATTTACCATCTGATTTTTTTATGGAAGAAACCATACGGTTCATTTTATAAAAATTAAATTTATCAATACTGAAAATAAATAGATAAGTAAATGAATGAACTTACTAATACTTTTAAGAATATATCTTCTGCATTAAATAAAATACACTATATAAATTCTACAAAGTATAAATTAATCTACAATTTGGAAAACAGATATGTAATTGCTTAGATACATAGACTAGAGGGAAGGGTATTTTGAGAGGACACTATGGAACTTTATAGACTAATAGCAATATTCTAAATCATAATTATGGTTGTCATTATATATCTGTATTCTTTTATCAAAGCAAATCATACACCCACTTAAAATGGATAGTTCTTGCATAAGACCTGGGTTCACTTTCCAGTATCAAATAATAAATATCAATTCAAAAAAATCAACAAAGCTAAAAAATAAAGTCTCTATCAACTTTTCATGTCAAATAATAGTATTTTTAAAAATTAAGAGAAAGCCAGGAGTGGTGGTGCAAGCCTGTAATCCCAGCACTTAGCAGGTTGAGGCAGGAGGATCAGTTCGAGTTCAAGACTAGACTGGGCTATAACAGTGAGCTCAAGGCCAGTCTGAACTGCATAGCAAGACCCTGTCTCAAAAAGATTTAAAAAAAAAAATTGAGAGTCTCTATAATCATAATAAACTATTTCACAATTTAAAACAATTCTTTAGTAGGAATCAGTCAATATGAACATATAAAGTGAACTGTTACATAAAAGAACTCTTCTAGCTGGACGTGGTGGCTCACGCCTGTAATCCCAGCACTCAGGAGGCTGAGGCAGGAGGATTGGTGAGAGTTCGAGACCAGCCTGGGCTACAAAAGTGAGCTCAGGACCAGCCTCAACTGCATAGCGAGACCCTGTCTCAAAAAGACAAAAAAAAAAAAAAAAAGAACTCTTCTCTAAAGTGGAGATATTACTATTTCATTTCTTTGCATTATGGCTTTGCTTCTATCCCATATGAATGGCATATGGCATATTAGGAAAATGATACCCAAGAATGTATTTTAAATGCTGTATTATTTTATTAAAATTAAAATTTTCTACCGGTAAACACATTTCTAAGAGTAAAATCAGTCATAGACTTGGAAAAGGTATTTGCAAAAAAAATCTGATTAAAAAAATAATATTATATAAATACTCTTAAAATTCAACAAGTAAAATGAACAAAAATTTTTCAATGACTGCTGCAGTAAAGATGCCAAATGAGCATAGGAAATGATGTGGAACCTTAAGTCTTTAGCATGGCAAATTAAAATACAACTACTTACTAAAAGAATTAAAATTCAAAACATATACAGCAGCAAATGCTAAAGAAATATGGATAAAAACAGGAAACTTCATTAATTTTTGATAAACTGTACAATAAAACAGCTTTTTTGGAAGACATATTCCATTTTGTATGAAAGTAAACATGAACAACATAAAACTGAGTGGCTGTATATTGATGCAAAGGAGCTAAACATGCAGATCAACACAAAAGGCTACACAAAGATGTTTATAGAAACTTCACATTCATGGGGCCGGCAAGATGACTGAGAGGTCTGAAGGGCCTACTTAGAAAAGCATAGGCAACCGAGGGGACCAAGGTTCAATCCCTGGCATCATATGCTGTGCCAGCCCCGCCCCAGGGCAGGCTGAGACAGCCATAATACATATAGATAGATAGATAGATAGATAGATAGATAGATAGATAGATAGACAGAATAGATAGATGGACAGACAGACAGATAGATATGTATATGTATATAAAACCCCCATTCATAATTCCAATACATGGAGGCAATGAAAATGCCCTTAGGAGTTAATGTATAAATTGAGGACAGCAGCCTTGACAGACCGAGCAAAGGTTGGGTACACAGCAGCCCAAACTCACCAACCAACAAGACAACCAGCAGATGCACAGGTAATACCTCTCATCTACAGGCCCCCACCTCACCACTGGAACTCAGCCTCTGCCCACAACAGGCCCTACTTACGAACCAATAGACCAACCAACCAGTAGGCACTCGCAGCCTGCAAGCCTGCAGAGCCCCACTCAACACCTGAACTCAGATCCCAACCACAGTAGCCCCAAAGGACCAGTAGGCCAAAGGATGCACAGATGGGACCTCTAGGCCTGCAGCCCCCCTACACTCACTGGAAATGCCCCCGGCCCCCAACCCCCTGCCCACAGTGCCTGACTGGCAGAAACATAGGCAAGAACACTAGGACTGTACACCTGCACAAACAGAACATCTACCTTGACCAGAACCCAGCTCCAGCATTTGCTGTGGAGCCCTGCAGCAAAATTCCCTGGGCAGAGGGTGGGGGTTAGAGCCTACTAGCTAACCCAAGAGCTGAGCATCTTGCCAGAGCAGCACAGAAGGCTCTCATTCAAAAGTTGCAGCAGGAAGAATCTGAATACAGTAGCGAGACAAAGCCAGGCACACCTGGACAAAATTAAACTTGGTATATGCAGACCCAAGTTTAAGTATGCACTAAGGGCATAACTTTACCAAAGTTCTGCACCAAATGTCAGAGATCTCTGCTATACAGAATGATACATACAAGGAACAAAATGTGATCTCAGGTCCTGAGCCCACCCAGAACAAATATAGGAGACACTACCATAGAATAAAATGGAAACCATGCAGTCAAAATCTCTGAAATAGTAGCATCTGAAGTAAACAAACAAATGCAGAAACATATAGAGAAACACAAATCAGAGAAAACCTCTGCAGAAAAAAAAAAAAAAGAAAAAAAGAAAAAGCTAGCCCGGCATGGTAGTGCATGCCTGTAATCCCAGCACTTGAGAGGCTGAAGAAGGAGGATTGGTGTGAGTTCGAAACCAGCCTGGGCTACAAAAGTGAGCTCAAAGCCAGCCTGAACTGCATAGCAAGACCCTGTCTCAAAAAGACAAATAAATAAATAAATAAATAAATAAATAAATAAATAAATAAATAAATAACTTGTGAAGTAAAAAAAAGATCTCTAAATTAATAGCGTCTGAAGTAAAACAACAGCTGTAGAGAGGAAATGAGAGCAGAAATAATTTCTTAAATAGAAAAAAAGAAAGGATAATTATAATGGAACACTTAATAAATGCTCATAAAGAAGATCATTGATAAAAATTTAGAGAACAGAAAATGATGGAATCCTTGAATGAGCAATATAGGAAAGAAAAGGTCACGTGAAACAGTTTCAAAGAGACATACAAGAAAATAGAATCTCAGTCACAAGCTGGCAACACCATATGAACAAAAGTGAAGATACAGTTTCAGATCTTGATGACACAGTTACAGCTAGTGAAAAGGTAAGAAAGGATCTCATAAAAACAGCCAGGAGGCAGGAAAAAATAATTCAACATTCAACATCTGCAAAGCAAAGGAAAACTGAACAACCTGAAATTAATAGGAATCAATCAGAAAGAAGCAGTCAATATAAATTATATAAAAAGAATATGGGCAGAAGTGATAGCAGAAAACTTCCCAAATATGAGATAACAACTGGACATTCAAGTAACTCCAAATAACATCAACCAGACTAAAAATACACCCAGACATATAACAGTCAAGATTCCAGAAATCCAGCAGAACAATATACTAAAAGCTGCTAGAGAAAAGGAACATATATCAATAGAGCCAAAGTGAAAAATCACAGGATCACCTCAATTGATGCAGAAAAGCCTTTTGACAAAGTCCAACACTTATTAATGTCCACAGTCTTACAGAAAATTGGAATAGAGGGCCTCTGTCTCAATCTGATAAAAGCCATCTATGACAATCCAATGGCTAACATAATTCTAAATGGGAAAAAGCTGAAGTCTTTTACTCTCAGATCTGGTACAAGACAAGGATGTCCTCTATCACCACTCCAATTCAATGTAGTTCTGTAACATTAACTAGAGCTATTACACGAGAGAGAAATCAAAGGAATAAGAATAGGTAAAGAAGAAGTTAAACTATCATTATTTTCAGATGACATGATAATCTACTTGGAATACTCAAAAAAAAAAAAATCCACCAAGAAGCAACTAGAATTAATATGCAAATTCAGTAGCACAGTACAATACAAAGTCAACACACAAACAAAAAGAAAGTCAACACGCAAAAGTCAATGGCATTCCTCTACATAAATAACAAACACACTGAGAGAAACTAGAGAAACAATACCTCTACAATAGCATGAAAAACAATGAAATAATTTGGAATTAACCTAATCAAAAAGTAAAAGATGTATTCAATGAAAACTACACTCTGAAAAAGGAGATCCTAGAGAATTTCAGAAAACAGAAAGCTATTTCCTGCTCCTGGATAGGAAGAACCAACACTGTGAAGATGGCCATACTTCCTAAATTGTTACACAGATTTAATGCAATTCCTATCAAAATACCATCAATATACCTCACAAACCTGTAGAAATCATTCCTCAATTTAATGTGGAACCAGAAAAGACCTACAATTGCAAAGACAATCCTGTGCAACAAAGATAAGGCACAAGGCATTACAATTCCTGACATAAAGTTACACTGCAGAGCTACCGTGATAAAAATCAGCAATGGTATTGCCAAAAAATAGACCCAATGATCAGTGGAATAGATTAGAAGATGCAGAAGCAAATACAAACACACTCAGCCACCTTGTCTTTGACAAAGGGGCCACACATGTTTACTGGAAGAAAGATAGTCTCTTTAACAAATGGTGCTGGAAAAACTGGCTCTCTACACGCCAAAAACTAAAACTTGAGCGAGGTCTACTACCATGCACTAAACTAAAATCAAAAGGGATTAAAGATCTAAATATTAAAACAGAAACACTATATCTCCTGGAAGAGGAAGTGGGAAGAAATCTTGAAGAAATTGGGGTAGGCAAAAAGTTCATGGACAAAAATCAAAATGCACATTTAACACCTAAAAGAATCAACAACTGGGACCGCCTATGGTGCAAAGTTTTTTGCACATCAAAACAAATTACCAAAATAGTGAAAAGACAACTCACTAATTTCAAAAAAAATCTTAACCTTAAGTATTCAAACAAAGGTCTTCTATCTAGAATTTATAAAGAACTAAAAAACATTAGGGTCCCAAATTTAAAAGACCCAATCCAGAAATGTGCATCTGAGATGAACACACACTTCTCAGAGAAATAAATTTAACAAGCCTATAAATACGTGAAGAAATGCTCCACAAATTTCACGAATTAGCGGTTCGTGAAATACCAATTAAAACACTTGGATATTGTCTCACCCTGGAAAAAATGGCTTTCATAAAGAAATCAACCAGCAACAAATGCTGGAGAGGCTGTGGGGAGAAAAGAACATTTCTCTACTGTTGGTGGGAATGTAGACTGGTACAACCATTATGGAAAGCAGTGTGGAGACTCCTTTAAAAATTAGAGCTGGAAATGCCATTCCCAGCTGTAACCTTACTGGGAATTTACCCAGAGGAACTGAAAACATCATATCATGGTGATTTCTGTGTACCGATGTTCATAGCAGCACAATTTGTGATAGCAAAATCATGGAAACAACCAAAATGTCCCTCATCTTGAAGATTGGTTGAAAAAGATGTGTTATTTTTATACAGTGGAATATTATTCAACTATAAAGAATGATAAACTAGAAGACTTCATATATAAGTGGATGCATTTGGAACATATACTCATAAGTGAAATAAACCAAACCTACAGGTGTAAATATCATATAGTCTCCCTGATGTAAGAAATGAAAAGAAGAAATAAAAATGGAAAGGCATAACACAGCTGAATTGAAACCAAGACTTAAGCGTTAAACAGCAAAGTGACAGCAAACAGAAAAGATAAGAAACACGGCAGGAACAAAGCCAAGCACTTATATACACAGGATGAATTAGATAATCATCCTAAGAACCACCAAAACATTGTTCACATGGAGGATAGTAATGGGTAACACTAAAATTATGGTTGGAATGCCTGTCATTCTTGTCTTTTAGATTTGTGCTGCTTCTAATGTATACTTTACTGCTATACTTTTTCTCAAGTAAATGATTGGTTTACAAGAAAACAAAAAAGGGTATTAAATCAGGGTAAGAGACTAGGAAAAATGTCATAGGATTGACCTGCTATAATTTTGTAAATATTAAGATTTCTAAATGTCTGTGTAAAAATGTGTAACTGCTTTTATCACATTGTATAGGGACTTACTAGAACATCAATGATTGATGCAAAATACTGATTCCAAATTAAGTATAAGATGTTTGATATCCAGAAACACAATGATGTTAAGCTCAAGTACCTATATCATAGAGTAATAGTATCACGAAGCTTCTCTTCTGGAGGGTTAAAAATGTAAGCTTACAGACCAAAAATTAGAGAAAAAGAAGGGCTACAAGGATAGCCAATATTTTGGCCCTACCATTCAAGATCAGTGAGGACTCAGGACATAAGAGAACTTCTGCTATAACATCGTATAACTCAGTGGTGTCCCAAATTTTCTGTTCAAGGAGATCATGGAGGCACAGAGGAAAGGGATCAGTGATGTACCTTGTGCCTGAGAGTCGCCTGGAGGAAAAACATTCTCTCAGGCTTTCATAGAGAGCAAACTGGTCAAGCAATGGTTGTGACTCATCCAGACAGCTGACACTGACAACAGTTCTACAAAGCACTGTATATGGTTCCAAAATAAGTCCTGAAGGGATTTGACTGACCTTGGGAGATACAAAAGTTCCATGTTTTGTTATACAGGTCTTGCTTTAACTTGCCCTTAACCACCCAGCAGAAAAGCTTAATAACAAGGCACAGAATGTAAAGCTAGCTTAGTATGCTGAGCTGTAAAAGCCTTAAATCAACAGCTCTCGACATTGCCAGTTCTGCCAATAATCCATTGTGATTATGGAACACTGGACTATGTATACAGCTACTTTCTCTTAGTTCAATGAGAAGAAATTTTTTCTACCAATAATGATTAGAAAAATTATCATGTCTACATCCTGTGCTCTGCATAACTGCTACAAGGACAACAGTATGCATTGTATCAATTACTGAGAATGTACCACTAATGTGTTTTTTTTAAATGTCACATTGGTATTTCTTATTTAAAAATAAACAAATAAATATATTGCAGCAAATCCATAAAAGGGATTACTTAGTACTATAGAGAAATGAGCTACCACACTACCAAAAGACATGGAGGAACCTACACTGCAACAGCAGAGGACACATATTACATGTTTTTAACTATACAAGATTCAGGAAAAGGCCAAACTATGAAGATGGTTAAAAGATAAACAGTTGGCAGGAATTGTAGAGAAAGGAGAAAAGGAGGAATGAAGCTGCAGTACATAAAGGATTTCGGGGGCAGTGAAATTATTTTATAATATTACAAATTGGATATGTAATACAATTCCTGAAACTGATAGAATATGCCACACTAAAAATGAACCTTAAGTTAACTACTTTGATTTGCAATACTGGGTTGTTATGGTTTAAATCTAAAAGGACCCCCATATTCTCACATGTTTGGAAGGTAACTGGAGGCCACTATAGTCATCAGCAGATCCACTGAGGAATGTGGAGGCTGACTGTGCTGGTGAGAGGTGTGCTGGTGAGTGAGGGACACTCTGCAATAATGTGCAAGGGTGTGTTCATGCCCTGGGCTCCTCCTTGGTCTATTTCTTAGCTGTCCTGCATGGAACAGCATTCTCTGCCATGCTCTTCTACACCCCCATTTCCACCTTGGGACCAGGGGACTGAAATTATGAGCCAGAATAAATCTGTCCTTTAAGTTGTAGGAATCAGGTGTTTTTCTCCCAGCGACAGAAAAGTGATTAAGACATGGGTAAAGGTTACCTCATTGACTATAACAAACACCACTCTGGCAGGAGATCTTAAGTGAAGACTGGAAGGAGAGAAGTAAAAATCCTCTATAGTTTGTTCTTAGTTTTGATGTGAATGTGAAACTGTCTTAAACAAAATATGTTCTTTATTAAAAAGTTTTTATCAATTCCAAAAGACAAATTCTTTTCTAAATAAAGTCCAAATCTCATATGTGCTGTTGAATGTGGACATGTTATACAAGGGATCTTCTCCTCATATAACCCAAAGAATCTTTTTCATTAAGATGTGTCAGATTCCTTGAAAAGTATCTTTCTCCAAGAAAGTTTAAAGTATGTGCTTTACAGACAGATTCAATAGACTTGACATATTAAGGAGTAGTTCTTATTTCACCTGATAAAAATCTTGTATACAAGATGGTTTAAAAAGATTACATTCCCAGAGTCATTAAAGAAATGTATGCACAAAGCAGCTAAAGTCTGTATTGACACCATAGATTTACCATAGTATATTTAATTAAATTCTTCATGTGATCCCTTAACATTTATTATTTTTCTCCTGCATCTATGACAAAATAATGATCTAATATCTCCCCATATTAAAAAATCTAAAAACAAAAACAAAAACAACTTTAAGTACCATCTTAAACATTAAGGAACTAATTTAGACATCTAGTTTCAAAACTAATAATAAAAATCTAAAGTCAGAATCTTGTACTAACTTCTTGTTCAGAATAAAAACAGCAAATAAATTTTTTAAGAAATGATATAAGGCACTAACCAGCCCACACGTACTGTAAAAACGAACAAAAGAGCTAAAAATATAAAAAATAATATGCTACTGCCAGTGAAACAAAGACACAGTGAAAGCCACAATCTAAAAACTTTTTTAAAAAAGTCAAAGTATGGGGCCTGGCGAGATGGTTCAGTGGGCTAAAGTGCCTGCTTAGGAAAGCTTAGGCAACCTCAAGGACCGAGGTTTGATCGCTGGCACCACATGGTGTGCCAGCCTCAACCCCAGAGTAGGCTGAGCTAGCCATAAAAAATAAATAAATAAATAAATAAATAAATAAATAAATAAATAAATAAATAAATAAATAAATAAATAAATAAATAGAAGCCAAACTATGTAATATGTAGCATCAAAAGGAGGGGCAATGCTGAAAGTCAAACTACACTCAGATCTCAAGGAGAAAGATTTTCCTGAAATTTCTACTGAAAACCAATTAAGGAAATTCTGATTGAAGTCATCCTATTTAAATACCGAAACTCTGATTGTAGTCATGGTATAATCCAGAATAAGAATTGTTTCTTCAAGCCGGGCGTGGTGGCGCACGCCTGTAATGCCAGCACTCGGGAAGCTGAGGCGGGCGGATCAGTGAGAGTTCGAGACCAGCCTGGGCTACAAAACTGAGCTCAAGGCCAGCCTGAACTATACAGTGAGACCCTGTCTCAAAAAGACAAAAAAAAAAAAAAAAAAAAGAATTGTTTCTTCAGTAAGCATGGTTATACAGAAAAGAACAGAGGAAAAAGAAAAGACAATATATTAACATAGCCTAGCTTTCTAGTTCAGTGTGATTGTAAAGTGGGGTGAAAGTGAAGAAAAACAGCTATCACCACTTGCTATACAGACTAATATGCAGTACTTAAAGTTACAGTGACCTTCATAGCCCTGCAGCGTGGTTGACAGATGTTCCCAAAGCAACAGGGTTCTATCCAGTGAGGAGGTACCTAACATAACAAACCCAAGAAGTAAAAACTGATGCTATTTATCTGCTCCCTCTGGTACTCATATACATACAACTACCCTCACATTTTTCAGGCTATACCCTGAAAAACAGAACTGAATGCATTCAAACATAAGTAAAATAAAAAAGCAACAGGAAAAAGAAAAACCTTATTAAGAACTACAAAAGATTGGTATAAAGAAATATCACATGAAGAAAAGCAAATGTGCTAGGCAATAGAACAACTTATACAACTAAGTTTCTATAGTCTGAAATAGAATGTGAGAAACTCCCAAGTAAAAGAACTCAGGAAAAACTATGATACATCTAAGAAAAAATAAGTCATCTCAAGGAGGGCGGGGGGGGGGGGCACGATGGCTAGCAAAGCAGGAAAGAGCTGAACATTGAAAAATAAAATAAGACTAATGCTGCAAATGAGGCAATACCACCACCAGCAAAATGCTAAACAGAACACTAAGTACTAAAACATACAGGAAAGTACAAACATTAAAAAAAAAAAAAAAATGGAAAATGTATTCTTGACACAGAAAAACCTCTACATAATATTTAAGACTTTAAATGTCAAATATGGAATTCAGGAACTTGCACATGCTAACCATATATTCTTACCCTACTTGATACATTTGCAAAAGAAAAATGAACAAAATGAAAATCAAGAAGGAAATTGCAGAAACATAATTTTAAAAACTTTTACTTAGGAAGGGAAAATAATTTAAAATCACCAATTTTCAGAAAACCCAGATTCAATGCTATTGATACTACGACAAACTCTTACTAGGTTATATGATTTATAATTTAACAAAGATTGAACATAAATGTGAATTTTGAACATATCCAAGATGGGAGACTAGGATATGACAAACTGGCTGGGCGAATGGGCATGGCCTGTCAATCCTTGCGATCCAGGAAATCTTCAGAAAGATAGTCCACAAAGTCCTCCATCCAGGATAACAGAGAATGCCATCTTCAATTCTTCTTGTAAGAAGTGAATCATTTTTTTTTTCCTGTGTCTGGGACAGGGTCTACAGGGTCTCACTACACAGATCAGACTCAGTGATTCTCCTGTTTTCAGCCTCCCAAGTGCTGGGATTATAGGCACCCACCACACAGCCAGTCTCAATGGAGGCCTCAGCATGCCCCGCAGGTGGGGCTGGCATAACATGCCAAGGATCAAACCCTGGTCACTGTGTTCTGCCTAAGCAGGTTCTATAGTCCACTAGGATACCAGGTTGGCCCTGAAACAGTTTTTGATACACTAACTTAAACCTGACATGAGCCTGATGACTGCGAGACGCAAAAATTAGCCACCATTAAACTTTGGGCCAAAATGCTCTCCTTTCTGATATTCTGCTCTCATGCTATAGAATGTACTTCCTTTCCTACTATTTTTGTTTTGTTTTGTTTTGCATTTTAGAGAAGGGCCTACAAGGTGTTCAGGATCTCACTACTAGATCAGACTAAAGGGATTTACCTATTTATAAGAGCTGGATTACAGGTGTGCACCACCATGTCCAGTCTCAATTGCCATCTCAGTGCACCATGGAAGCGGGGCCAGCAGGGCAGGGCAGGACTGGGGATCAAACCCTGAGCCCCTGGGCCTGCTTGCAGGCACTTTAATCTGCTGAGCTATTTGGTTGGCCCTGAGTTATCTTCTTGATGTGAATTTTTTTCACAATATTTATATTAGTTTTTGCAAAGATCAAATGGGATATAAATTTATTCAAATCATTCTTTAAAATCTTCATTCTAAGAAATTGCTAGGGCAGCATGTGAAATCATAAATCTGACTGAGAACAGCAAATCACATATGCCTCCATATATTTCTGTACTTATGTATTCATGCACTCACTCATTTATTCAACCAGTAACTAGTGCCATTACAAAGAGGAAATAAACAAAAGAAGGTCTTAAACCTTTTAACCAAATGCCATCACATGCTTAATAAACCAAGTTTTTACTAAATATAGAAATTGTAGTGTTTTAATAAAGGACATTAATGATATGAAATTTAAAATCCAAAAAATTAAATACTACTATATTTAAACTATACTTAGAGAAGGCTGGATATTTAATTTGTTAAGTGGTAGACATGGGATTTTTTTTTTTTTAAAACAGCCATTTAATTCCACCCTTTAATTACAGAAAAAGCAAAATCTAAATAAAGATGACATTGTAATACAGTGATAAAAGATTAAAGCTCCCTATTGTGGAAAAGGACCCATACTTTTCTCATTTTAGGTGGAACTACACTCTCACTGTGGTTTCTTCTTGTTCAATACCTCCCACATCAGGATATTCCCTTAATTTAATCTCCCTCTGTACAACCTAACAGCTTAATGCACTTTTTCGGCATAAGCAGTAAGTTATAATTCCTGCTTAGCATATTTAGCCCTTCAAACACATTCAATTGGGTGTAACACTTCTAATTCTTCACTGTGTTGTTTTTTGTTTGTTTGTTTGTTTTTTCAAAAGATAATCACTAAGAATTTAACTGAAGCAGTGACAGTCACTATAGAATACAGAAAATATTTACCAGAAATATTCTAAGCTTCAGTAGATGCAGGATAGTTTCATGTAAAACCTAAATTTTTAAAATGTGTATATTAATACACTGATTTACACCCATTTGCACTCTGAAATTAGAGAAAGCTAAAGAAAGTAAGTCTTCAAAAGGTTAAATATAATTTCCTCAGTTGCTTTTCTTGAAACTCACATAATGAATGACACTTGTTAGCTGAGTCTCTACATATGTCTTGCAAGGGGTAACCATTGTCAAAGATCACTACAACTGCAGGTATACATTAGGAAATGTTAATAACTATACTATTTATACAATTCTAACTGTTCTTAGGGAAAAGATCCCAAGTTGTTTTGTTTTGTTTTGTTTTGTTTTGTTTTGTTTTGTTTTGTTTTGTTTTTCTCTCTGACCTGCCCATGACAGTCACCAGGCAGACTCCTCCGTGGGTGTCTCCTTGGGGATTCTGCAGCCATTGGTCTTGTCTGCAGATGTGTCCGTGCTGTGCTGCTCCTGCCACCTCTGTGTACATCTGTTCCCAGGAGTCTACATGGGGTGTCCTAAGCCATGATGACAAACCCAGGCAGAAGTGGGGACCCCTGTGTCTGTTGCTGCTCAGGTCCTTGGGTGGCCACACTGTTGTAGCTCTCAGGATTGAAGTCCAGTGTGCTCGAGCCACTCTGTCACCCCAGGTCACCTCCCTGTGGGCCTCCCTGGACTCAAGTGCAAACACTGCTTCTCCCATTGCCCTTCAGAGGCTAGTGGGAGCCAAGGTGCCTGCTCTGCCCAGTGAGCCGAGGAAATGAAGACTGTCCTGGCTCCCGCCCTGCCAGGAGATGAGAAGAGACAAGGCCACCAGACTCCAGCTGGCTCCCCCCGCACCACAGCTCAGCAGCTGTGTAATTCCAAGAAAATCCCCTGAGCTCCCAGAGCCCCAGTGAGAATCAGCCCCCTACAGCAGTGTTGCTATAAACACAGAATCACAAATCCATGAGGCTGAAGCCCAGAACCTGGACAACAGTGACAGCATGCAACAGCAAGTCACAGGCAGAAAGAGCTTTCTTAGCCAGGCATGGTGGCTCACACCTGTCATTCTAGCACTTCGGAGGCTAAGGCAGGAAGAGTACCAGGAGTTTGAGGCCAGCCTGGGCTATATAGCGAGACCCTGTCTCAAAGAAACAACAAACATGGAGCTCAAAGAGCTGTTTATGGGGAGCACAACTAGTCCTATAAAATGAGGCAGAAAGGCAGACCAAGGGTTACTTGTGTTTTCTGGTGACATAAAGTAGAGATCAGGATGATGTAGGTGGTCCCCAAGTTACTGCAGTCCCCAAGTTACTGCTCCTGGACCCTGGCCAGAACTGCACACAAGCTGTTTTGCCTCACCAAATGATACAGAGAGAAAAACTGATCTGGCGTTGATGACCCTCCAATAGGGAAACTCCAAGTGATGTAGGGAAACTGATCTCCCAACCTGAAAATTACCTGGGACCTAGGATGAGTTCGTGTTCACTAAAACCGAAGAATGAATTTTAGGAACAAACAGAGATAATGCGCAGAACAAATTTACTGAGGGAAAGAAAGTTCCTGTCCCAGAGAGGGACAGGAGGAAGGTCCTGAGTGGGTGTCCCCCTGCATAAGTTTTAAGTTGCATATATTTTAACATGTTTGAAAGTTTTTGCTGAAAGACAATGTGACTACACATTCCTTTTTCTGTTTTTATTTTATTTTGGGGTTTTCCTGCTCCATCATTCTTCAGAGCTAAATAGGATGTGGGGTGAAGAGAGTGAAGCTAGGCCATTTGAATACCTTCGATGCAAGCAGTATCCAATTTTCTCTCCATAATAAAACGTGGAAGAAGAAGGGAGACGCCTTTAGATGGAAAGTGAAGCTGTAAGCGGAAGCAAGAATGAGAGACATGAATTTAAAATGTATTGTTAAAAATTAAATAAAACCTATTATTATCCCATAGAATGGAACTGGAGCACTGAAGGGGTTGGGGAGGGGAACAACACACTATGATAAGCCATAATCCATGTTGAACCAACGTATGGATGCTTCCTGAGTCAGGTACTATTGCTAAGCTTGGAAATCAACATTCACTGCCACTGTCACAGACAGTGAGACATGGCTGCTGAGGTGCTCCTCATTAGGATGTCAAGCATCATACTTGCTGTTCAGAAAAGACTTAGGGAAAGTTTCCAACAAGGAAGCATAATTGAAGCACAACAGCTTGTGTAGTCTGGTAGGCTCAGGCTTACAACACAAATATAATTCTTGTTGTGGTTGCTTCAAATCTATGAGTCTCAGTTTCCTCATCCACAAAATGTAAATTAACAAATCATTTCACAGGATTGTCAGCAGAAATAGTTAAAATGATGTGTGTAAAGAACCTGCAGGGTTTGGAAAGAAAACACATTTTCAATGTATGTACTCTCCTTCCCATGTTCTTCTTCACATTGTTTTTAATCTAGTACAGTAAGATCTAAGACACTCAAAACTGTAATTGTCCTAGCACAAGAAATACTACTTATTTAAGTTGTGATATAGTATTTTTAAATACTGTACATTGACACAAGTGACCTGTGAGGGTCCCTTTCATCTCTGTGGAATATGTCAATGAGCCCAAAAGGGAGTATGTTTATATTATGCAAAAGTGTCTGCGCTTGGTGTTATCACATCTGAGTTTTGCTCTGCAGAAAACTGTAATTGTCCTGTATCTCATTTCCTCATCTAGAAAATGAAAGTACTGAACTAGATTATGAAAGTGCTGGATTTGAAAATGGCATCCTTTACTTAAGAATTGCTAGAAATTCAAATTGACCGGTACTTGAACAAGCAAAAGTAATAAATATGAGGTCCACCTAAAAATAAAAAACTGGCAAACTGCCTAGAAACAAAAAAGGCAAATATATAACAATTGAAAAGACAGTTACCCTTACATATGACATAAGCAGCACGCTAGAAGAATTACATAATATAAAAAGAAATATACAACAAAATAAAAATATTTTGTCTCAAAATTTGGTTAAGAGAACAAGTTGTAAAAAATTCCTTAACTAAAAAGACAAAAATAAAAATCAGAACTGAAGATCTCAATCAAGTGTCCTGTTCCCCATGTTTAAAATACCAATAGTGACATCTAATATTTATTTGTCAAAACACAAAGAAGCTAAATCTCTTAAGAATCCACTGATGGCCAATACCATATAGTCTATTTATGATATTAACAGTTTGATATAGACAAAAAAATGTAAAAGCTAAAGAGAAGTACACTGAATATATCCTGACATGTAAACTCTTTAGCACAGCACACGTGACCTTTGTGACATGGTCCCAACTTTGCTATTCTTATTTCTCACATCCTATGATGAACACAGTTCACACTTGTGGCTACATGGGGCTACTCACTATTCCCTGATGTTGGCCCTAGGTAACAGAAAATAAGATAATTTGACTAAAACTAAAAACAAAATGGGTCAGGACTATATACAACTTCCCTTGTATCCCAGCTAAGACTTTCTTGTAACTTGACAAATATTTTACCACATCTAAAGGGAAAACAGACTGATCAGAAGATATGGGAAAGAGGATTTCTTTCTTTCTTCTAGACACCCAATCTTTCTTCCTTCCACAACGTCTTTCTCCCAGCTCTTCTTATAGATCTCTTTTTTTTTTAGTTTTTTTTTTTTTTTTTTTAAGGATGGCTTAGCCTACCCTGGGGGCAGGGCTGGCACAGCATGTGGTGCCGGGAATTAAACAGCAAACCGAAAACAGCAAACAGCAGTCCCTGCTGCCGCCTAAGCTTTCCTAAGAAGGAAAGCTTTAGATCACTGAGCCATTGCACCAACTCTCTTCTTATAGATCTCAATCTCCTCCTTTAAGACACATTCAAATGTCAGGTCTATCACATGTCCCTCAATAATTCAAGTTAATCACATCCTCCTAAATACTGCCATAACCACCTATGAAGACCTCTCTCTACCAGTGCTTTCAAATCAGAGTAGGAGATATAAACTATTACTCCCACCAGTTGCTTACATCCACCCACATCAAGAGCCATATATTCATCTATATTGATAGCTTCTATATGGCTTCTTTATAGTCCAGATACTCATGAAGTGTTAAAATGAAAATGTAAAGAGCTGAACAGAAATAGCAAATGAATTTGAAGTAAAATAATAGGCAAAGAAGGGGCCAGCCAAATGGCTCAGCAGACTAAAACTCCTGCTTAGAAAGGCACAGGGACTGGGGTTTGATCCCCAGTATGCTATGCCATGCCCACCTCAAGGGTACACTGAGAGGGTGATTAAAACCAGGAATGATGAATGTGCCTGCAATCCCAGTGCTTGGGAGGCTGAAAACAGGAGGATCACTATGAGTCTTATATATGTAATGAGGAGACTGGCAAGTGCCTGCCTAGCAAGTGCAACGTTGTGAGTTCAAACTCCAGTACTGCCAAAAATAAATAAATAAATAAATATATATATAGTGAGATCCTGTAGTTCCTATACTAAAATACATTTTTAAAAAAGAAAAATAAATTAATTAATTAAATAACAGGTAAAGAAATTGAGGTCCAGAGCCAAAGACAAAAATCATATGATCATCTCAATAGATGCAGAAAAAAGCTTTTGACAAAGCCCAACACTTATTCATGATAAAAAAAAAAAAAAAAACAAAAAAACACTATAGCAAGTCGAAATAGAAGGTCTTTACCGCAACCTGATAAAAGCCATCTATGACAACGCAACAGCCAACATTATATTTACTGGATAAAACTTGAAAGCCTTCACTTTGAAATCAGATATACTCTCACTCCATCACAATTAATGGCTAGCACATTATACCACCTGTATAAACTATTTCTTGTTTCATAAAAAATTCTT
Organism: Myocastor coypus; assembly: GCA_004027025.1. Lineage (NCBI taxonomy): Eukaryota > Metazoa > Chordata > Mammalia > Rodentia > Myocastoridae > Myocastor > Myocastor coypus. The sequence goes on from PVJA010000990.1 coordinate 94,726, forward strand.
TGGGCACCTCACTCAGATATCCTTCTGTATGTCTTTCAGATAGAAGCTTTCTTTCCTCCAATAAGTATATTCTGCTCTTAACCCTCCAAAGAAAGAGAGAGAGAAAGAAAACATGCCTTGCCTACAGGTACAACAGTCCCTATATTGCACAGTAGTTTGGGGACCATTAAATCGTACGTGGCACAGTAACTGAAACATTGTACTATGACTGCAGAGCCTATATACTGTGACTGCCTTAAGGAGCATACCAATGTTCATTAAATGCATAGCAATGTAAACAAAGTAAACTGAAGGAAAAAGTATTATAGAAGTTACCTGCCTGAGGCACAGGTACTATGCATTCTTAGTAACATACTGCCCACAGCATTAGTGCTGACTATTCCCTGAAGCTTAGCCCTTAATGCAGAGAAGTCACCACTTGTCTCAGAACCTATTCCTGACCTATAAACTAGAAAAATAAACTCAATTTTATTTCCACAAATAGCTGTACTATTATATTCATTCAATAATAATATAAAGTATTGTGTGTTTCAAAGTAAACTAAAAAGTTTGAGGCAGAGGATAGAATACCATGGGCAAATTTCAAATATAATTAAACAACATTAAAGACATTGGGAGTTAAGGGACACACCATAAAAGGAGTTAAATAGATAAGGATTTCAGAATTATCAGCAATATTCACCAGAGTGAAAGTTATAAGAAAGGATGATATATCTATGATTCAAATTTAAAGCAAGAACTACCATTATAAAATTCAAAAATAAAGAGTAAGTGCCTAGCAAAGGAAAAGGACAAAACCCACCTCAATACCTAGAAGACAGGTATTATGGGAAGAGTGGGTAGTGGAGTTCAAAGGAAATTGAGCTGTTAGTGTAACTGAAAAGTCAAAATGCTAAGGTCATATGCCACTAGTATATCAAGCAGATTGATAACTGTAGGGGCAACGAGGGTGATCAACATTTGGCTAGGATGCAGTCTCCACTACAGCTCTAGCACAGGGGTGAAACTAGTCAGAGTACAAGGAGTAGATCATGATTCTGTGATCAAAATATGAATTAGTTGTTGTGAGTAAACTAAGGTGAAATTAACACAAAGAGAAAAAAAATCCAATAACTAAAGAGATTTTATCTCAAAGTTTCTTAGAAATTTTATTTTTTTTTGGGGGGGGGGGGACCAGGGTTCGAACTCACAACCTTGCACTTGCCCAGCAGGCACTTGTGCCTCGGAGCTATCTCCCCAGCCCCCAAAATTTTAACCCTTCCACAAGAGATATAGGATTTTTTTTCATAATTTCCCAAAAGATATATGTAGGATACGTGGAAGTTAAATTATGGTGCAATAAAATACAAAAAGGGGTAAATTAGTCCTAACAGTAATCTAACCTTTTGATTACAAGAATCCTTAATTATTAAATAAAGACTTTCAAATGTGAATACCTGTTATACCTACTAACTGCTGCAGTGCTAGGGCCAGAAAGCTTTTATACCTCATAATTCATGAAATAAAGCCTAATGCCTAACATGACAGTACTTGAAAGTGAGGCTGCTGCCACACAATTTAGAACCTAAGGGAGGAATCCTTAAAAATGAGATTAATGCCTGTATAAAGAGGCCCAAGAAAATGACTTTCTCTTTTCTTTCTTCTGTGTGAGAAGACAAGAAAACGGATGTCTGCAAACAAGAAAATGAGCCCTTGATTGAAAAGAGATCTACTAGCACCCTGACCTTGCACTTCCTGGCATCTGCTAGTGTAGCTAATCCATACCTGTTGTTTAAGTCATCCAGCTGATGGCATGTTTGTTATGGAAGCCTAAATTAAGACATACAGACAAGTCACAGGACACTTGAATGAGTGCACAAATTCTACAATAACAGTTAATGTCTTTTATATTTAATAAATAAATACTTCTTCCAATTGGGCCTATGTTTTCACTTCTTAATGTTTATGTGCATCTTGATAAGACATACAAATGTCTTTTTTGTAGTTCCATATGTAGGACTCGCTGTTTCACATTTAATTAATCAATTTTTAAAAATTTAACAACGGTTATATTACATATTTTCATCTTCGGATCAGTTTAGATTAATAGATATAATTGTATAAGATTGATCAAACAATTAAACATTAACACTTTCAATACACATTAATTTTTTTTCTCTTTCTTTTCTTTAACAGTTGACACATTGTATATTATCCTTACAATAGTTATATAGAGCACAGTGTGTGGGCATGACCCACCTTCCTATTGATGTTGCTAAGGAAAGAAAAAAAAAAAAGTTCTTCTCTTTGAATTAAGAGGAAGCAGATGCATACACATTCCAATGTTCCACAGTTGCAGTGGGCCACCAGTGAAACTTACAATGTTGGAGGTTATTGATCCAAGCCTCCTACAGCTCATCTCATCAATCTAGCTCTGCGTTTCATGCCTCATAATTAAGCTTTTTTGCTGGCTGATCAAGGACAAGTCAAAGCAAGACCTGTAAAACAAAATATTCATCTTTTGTATCTTCCAAGGTCAAATCCCCTCAGGATTAACTTTGGAACCATATACAGTGCTTTATAGAACTATTGTCAGTGTCAGCCTTCAGGATGTGTCATGGCCATTGCTTGGGCTGAAAGCCTGAGAGAATGTTTTTCTCTGGGTGACTCTCCTTAGACACACTATAGTTCATTTATCCCTTTCCTCTGAGGTCTCATAATCTCCTTGACCAGAAAATTTGGGACACCTCTGAGTTATACGATATTACAGCACAGGTCCTCTTATATCCTGAGTCCTTACTGACCTTGAAGGGCTAGGGCCAAAATATTGGCTATCCTCATAGCCATTCTTTTTCTCCAATTTTTGGTCTGTTAGCTTACATTCTCAACCCTCCAGCAGAAAAGCTTTCTCGTACTATTACTCTATAACATTGGTAATTGAGCTTATCATCACTGGCTTTCTGAATATCAAACATCTTTGACTTAGCTTGAAATTGATATTTTCTGACAATCATTGATATTCTAATAACGCTCCATAGAATGTGATATAAGCAGTTACACAATTTTTACACAGATATTTGGAAATTCAAGGAAACATAAATGTAGCCTATCAAACCTACGGTACTTGCCCAGTCTCTTACTTTCAACTAATACTCTTTAGAGAGAGTATAACAGTAACTGAGTTTACATTGGGAGCAGTACACATCAAAAAGACGAGAGTGACATGCATTCCAAGCATAGTTTTAGTAAATAAGTTATTTTTAATTCAATTTGTAAGTATTTAAATTCCCAAGGATCATTATAAAATAAAAGTATTAATTCTAAAAATCATAATGGCTAAATAAAGGTGCCTTCAGTATCTTTCTTTTTTGTTTGTTGTTATTGTTGTTTTTTGAGCCTACATGGAGAGACTATATATAGTATAGTCTCAGCTGATGGCACCAACAGAATGCTAATATCAACAAGATATATAAGTTTAAAGCCGTGGAGGTGATTCTGGCCTCAGCCACCATCTGATTACCATAAGAAATTCCCTAAGAGAAAATAGCTGACTCCATCAGCCACCAGAACTGAAAGAGACAGTAATAAGATGACAGCTAATGTCTTTTAAAAGGTAGAAGAAGAAAAGGTAGAAAGATTCTGTTTATATGACAGTCACATAATTTTACAAACATGGGTTGTATCAAAGTCTTAACTTCTTTTAGCATTATAAAATGTTATATCATGTTAATACAAATATAATCCAAAATGTAACAGTGTGAAATAAATCAGACACACATGCTTAAATAGCATATGGTTTCTCTTATATGAGAAACCCAAAATATAAATGAAGACTAAAAAAAAAAGACAGCAATAGGAAATATGAAAATAAAACTTTCATAAAGGAAACGAATCAAAAGATGGAGGGAAAAGAGAAAAAGAGAAAGGGAATTTTCAAAAGGTATTAAAATGTGTTGTTTTGTGTACATGTAACAACTCTCCATGCAGAATGTACACATTATGTACTACAAATATGTACTAATAAAAAAATTAAATAAACTGTATCACAGATTTGTCAAAAAAAAAAAAAAGTAATTTGAGCCAAGTTTCATTATGCCTACTTCCAACTCTCCAAGTACCAGTTTCAACATACAGACTCCAAAAAGCTGGCTTTTCTTTTTTCTCTTTAAATAACAGAAATACTTCAAAGCAAGATGGCCAATGAATGTTTACTGTGGGCCAGGAAAGGCCAAAACTTTCCTGATCCTTAGGTCTAGTATGAAAGATCACTAAATCAGAAGTCAGAAGGCCAGGCCTAGGCCTAGTCTTATGAAAAACTATTTCATTGCTAAGTTACTAAATGTCTTCACTTAGCAAAGTAACATCTCACCTCTCTCACTTACTTTCAAGACTGTTATGCTGATAAAATGAAAAAGCTTATGTAAGAAATACAAATAGCCAGGCGTGGTGGCACACGCCTGTAATCCCAGCACTCGGGAGGCTGAGGCAGGAGGACTGGTGTGAGTTCGAGACCAGCCTGGGCTACAAAAGTGAGCTCAAGACCAGCCTGAACTGCACAGTGAGATCCTGTCTCAAAAAGACAAAAAAAAAAAAAAAAAAGAAATACAAATAATATTGTATAGCATTACATACAACTTTATACAATGCTACTGATATATGAAGCAACAACCCATTAATCATGTAATAATACAGATGATTATTTTAATTAATCCATATAATATGTTTATATGTTACATATCTTTAATATTATAGCACTACTTTATTTCAACTATTCTCCAAACTTTTACGGATACACTTAGTGGCAAATGTCAATAACATAAAATCCTGATCTACTGAGGATTCTTTCTTGTTTATAAAATAATCTAAACAAAAAAGGTTTTATCAATTAAATAATTAAATTCAAATCAGATAAAATATATTTATTGTATAAGAATCTGATAAGAAATAGAAGTTTAAGTAATAAATCATTTTTATGTATATATTTTAGCAGAGTTGACTTTATCTAAGACTGTAAACACTCAATGTTTCCCTTTCTAGGGGCTGGGGAGATAGCTCCGTGGCACAAGTGCCTGCCTGGCAAGTGCAAGATCATGAGTTTGAACCCTGGTCCTGAAAAAAAGAAAAAAAAAAAATTCCCCTTCTATATGTCTGAAATCACTCCCATCATATAATCCTAATTTGTAATCTTTCCAAGTAGAACAAAACTACTTAACTATACTTTTGTTCATTGGATAGTTTAGCCTTCAACTTGATAGAAAGGAAGAGTGCAAATATTTTAACATTTTTAAAGCCGAGGTTTGATCTCATCTACAATGAAAGTAACCCAAGGGAAACAGTTATTAGATAAAATTATGTCACAAATGTTAATAGTAATCACACACATTTGAAAAGCACTTGAAAAGCACCCTATTTGCTCATATTCTACAGTCCATGCTGCCTTCTCAACCACCACATCTAAATACTGAACAGCTTGGCTAGCCAGTATTATTTTACCAGCACACAAAAGGAACTAGATCAGCCATTTGGAGATTAAACAGTTCAATTACCCATTTTAGAACCCTGGGCCCTCAGAGAACAATCTAAAAGCTAAACATAAATTTGGAGTAGAGGAATTTCACCTCTCAGTAACTTGCCTACACAAAAACTGAAAAATCATCTCTAAATTTTAAATAGCCTGGTCATAGCAGAGAAACCCTATCTCAAAATAAAATTTGTAGGGGCTGGGGAAATGGCTCAGTAGAATAAGCCTTTGTCTGGCAAGTGCAAGGTCCTGGGTTCAATCCCTGGCCCTACCGAAAAACAAAAAACAGTATCAAAATAAAATTTGTAGTACAAGCCTGGGAATGTAGCTGAATAGTAAAGTACATCCCCAGCATGCAGGAGGTCATGGCTTACTCAGCAGGACAACTTCCCCAAAAACTAATTTAAGTATTTCAGAATACACAACATACATGTGTACATTTAGCATAAGATAGTGAGCAGAAATGAGATAAAGCTTGAAAAACATATCAGTCTCCTTTCTTACAGTACTCTTTTCAGAATGCCATCTTTCAAAACCTTGCCCTTTAGCTCCTCAATGCTTGGAAATTTATCCCCTCTTCTTAAGAAATTACATTGAGTAAGCCAAGTAATAACAGTAACAAAGGAAGATGAAACAAACTATTACGCTACCTCTGCATCAACTTGAATCTTTGGTTTAAAAAATGTTTTGACAATCAATAAATTGTAATTGAAGGAGAAAAAAACATAAGGCTGAAGTTCATGGAAACCTCTCTCTGACATCCTTTCCCACTTTCTTTCACAGAGGTAACCACTTGAGTAATTGCTTACAAATCCTATCACTAACTAAATATCATATCATGAGGTTGCTTTTATAGAATTAAACTCCATAAGCCCATAGACTGTGCCTGATATTGTCCTCTGTGTAGTACCTAGTTATCAGCAGACTATAATCATTTAAGCACTACAAATAATTCTAACGAAAAATGAATAGTAAACCTAATCAAATAGAACACACACTAACAACATGGAAAGATTACAAATATCTTGCCCATGTATGAAACTCAGCTATGTGCCTATTCTGTAAATTTGATGCAAATACTGACATATTAAAAAACCTAAATTTTCATTTAGAAGACGTAATAAAATATAAAACGTCAACCAAAATTTAAATGTAGGAAATATTCTTTCATTTAAATAACTGTCTATAAGCTCAATAATTATAATTTATTCTAGTGTTTCACTACATTAAATATTATTTTTCTATATTCCCTAGGCAGCAACAAATAACACTATGCATGAGGACTGCTATAATTATATGCCAGAAGAGACAGACCAGCACCCGCACGTTCTGTATTCCCCTCTGTGGCTCCTTCATACCCCATATGTTAATAATAAAATTGTCTGAATCATACCTAGGAGACAGCTTTAGTGACAAGATTATCAGTCTACTTGGTTTTTCACAAGGTAAACTATATCAAAGGAACTGTTACAAATGTAAATTTTAAGATTAAAGCAAGTTCAAATATGCAAACATATACACACACAAACACACACACACAGGCAAAGATATACAGTACTTTGGAATAGTAAGAAGTTGCACTAAAACTTCAATTCTACTTTCTGATGTTTTAAAAGTTTATAAAGAAAGAAAGCATCTTCTAAGATTAAAAAAAAAGTTTGAAATGTTCATACTACATATAAAGATACACTTATGATTCTGATAACCTATTAACAGCATATAATGCAAAGAGTAACTTATGCATTATCTCTTCTTGTTCTTAATAAAATCAATTTATTTTTATTTTTTAAAGAGAATGCAAAACAATAAAAAGCTACTTATAAATAATGTAAAGTTTCACTAAACAAAATAATAGTAATTCATTTTTTGTTATATAGGTCTTGCTTTATCTTGGTCTTAAACATCCAGCAGAAAAGTACAACTATATCATATAAAAAGTAAAGCCAGCCAGGCATGGTGGTGCATGCATGTAGTACCAGCACTTGGGAGGCTGAGGCAGGAGGATCAGTGTGAGTCTGAGACCAGCCTGGGCTATAAAAGTGAGCTCAAGTCCAGCCTGAACTGCATAGTGAGACCCTGTCTCAAAAAAACAAAACAAAGCAAACAAACAAACAAAAAAAGTAAAGCCATATTAATATGCTGAGCTGTGAAAGGCTCAAGTCAACAACTTCTGACATTGCCAGTTTGGCTGATAAGTCACTACTATTATGGAATACTGAACTATATTGAGCTTTTTGCTGAACTCACACAAGTACAATATTTGAATGTCAATGGAACTCAACTCTAGCAAAACAAAAAGGGTAGATATAAATGAAGGACCATTTTGTAGTGGAAATATACATATATACAAAAAATAGGATATACAGCTACTTTCACTTAGTTCAATAAGAAGGATTTGTACTAACAGTGTTTAGACAAGATATGATGTCTCCATCTTGTACTCTGAATAACTACTATGCAGACAACAATATGCAATGTATTAATTATTGTAACTGTCCTATTAACCTGTTTTGAAACGGTCTCACTGGTATTTCTTTCTCATTAAAATTAATTTAAAAAATAATAATTCAACAACAGTTGTTGTATTGTAAAATGTTGATTTCAAATTAGATTACCAGATATAAGCATGCAAAATTGGTGAATAATAGAAATAAAAGTTATAAGAAATTAAAAAGAAAATAAATTTAAACCATAACAGCTCCTCTCAATAGACCAACAAAAGTCAGCAGTACAACTATCCAGGTTATCCTGTCTATATATACATAATTATACCTTTTTCCCAACCTTCTTTCTTTCTTTTCTCCTTTTGTTCAACTTAGTATTTCCTTTGTGTGTGTGTGTGTGTGTGTGTGTGTGTGTGTGTGTGTGTGTGCATGTGTGTTTTTGAGACAGGGTCTCACTATGCAATTCAGGCTGGCCTTGAGCTCACTTTTGTAACCCAAGTTGGTCTCAAAGTCCCACTGATCCTCCTGCCTCAGCCTCCTAAGTGCTGGGACTATAGGCATGCGTCACCACACCCAGCCATTTCCTTTACTTTGAACAGATTCTTTCCCTTTCACGGTATCTATTGTACTTTTCAGATTTTATTTACTCTTTTGGGTTCTAATATTAGGAAGACAATAGGATGTTTGCACATGCAGATTTGATTTATTTCACTTAAGAGTGTGGTTTGTACTGGCATCCACTTACTTCTAAAAGCCTCAAGTTCATGTATTTTTATAGCTGAGTAAATACTCCATTCCATAAAAATACCACATCTTTTTTTATTAGTTCCTCAGTTGATGAGCATTTGAGTTACATCCAAGATTAAGCTACGAAAAATTGTGTTACTATAAACATGGGTACATATGTATCACTGTGGTATGATGTTTTCAGTTCTTCTGGAAAAATATCCAAGAGGGGAACAGCTAGGTTGACTGGGACTTCCAATCTTAGCTTTTTGAGGAATCTACACACTGATTTCCACAGTGGTTATATCTATCAGTCTATACTTATACCAACGGTGGATAAGTATTCCTTCTTCCCCAGAGCTTATCCAACATTTGTAATTAGTTAACTTTTTCATGATAGGCACCTTTCTGAAGTGAAATGGAATCTCAATGTTATTTTAATTTGCATTGCTTTAATGACCAATGATGCTGAACATTTTTTCATATATTTGCCATTTATCTCTCTTCATTTGTGAAGTGTATATTCATTTCAGATGCCCATGTTTGGATTGTATCTTTGAATTGTACAGCCTGATTTTTTTTTTTTTTTTTTAGTTCTTTATATGTTCTATATAGAAGTACCCTTTCTGACAGACTGTAGGCTATAATTTTTTGTCAATTCATAGGTTTTCTTTTTACTCTACTGGTGGTATCTTTTCACATGCAGAAGCTTTTCAAAAAGATGAGATCCTAATCGCTGATTCTTTGAAGTATTTCCTATGTAACCTAGCTCTTGTTCATGAAATCTCTACTTACCCCATGTCTTTAAGATTTCTACTTACTTTCTCCTTCAATAGACTTAGTGTTTCTCTTTTAATATTAAAATATCTTTGATCCATTTTGACTGTAAAATTTTGTGCATGGTGATAGACATAAGTCTAATTTTAGCCCTCAGCATGCACAAAGCCAGTTTTTCCAGCCCAGTTTATTAAAGAGGCTATCTTTTTTCTAGTGAAGAGGTTTGGCCCCTTTGTCAAAGAAAAGGTGGCTGGCTGTTTTTGGAGTTGTGTCTGTATCTTCTAATCTGTTCTATTGATTCTTAGGGGTTTTGTCTGCTTGATTGTTATTGTTGCTGTTTTGTTTGCTTGTTTTTTGCCAGAACCGTGCTGATTTTATCACAGTAGATTTGTAGTATAATTTCCAGTCAGGGATTGTGATACCTTTTGTCTTTCCTTTGTTGCTCAGGATTGCTTTTGCAATTCTAGGTCTCCTCTGCTTCCAGATGACTTTTAGGAATGTTATCTCTAGACCTATGAGGTATACTAATGGTATTTTAGTTGGCATTTCTTTGAATCTGCATAAAAATTTTGGGAATATGATCAATTTATGTTGGCAGTAACTCTAATAGTTAAAACTAGGAATAATCTCCAATATAATGTGTCTAAACTACCATCACTACACTTCATCCCCACCATGAACATGCTCAAAATAATACCAACTATTTACGTTACAAAATATTGGCATGAGCTCAGGTTTAAAGATATCAGTTCTACAAAAGTATACACATTTTTTTTTTTTTCTGGTCTTTTTGAGACAGGTTCTCACTATGCAGCTCAAGCTGCCTTGAGCTCACTTTTGTAGCTCAGGCTGGTCTTGAACTCGCACTGATCCTCCTGCCTCAGCCTCCCAAGTGCTGGAATTACAGGTGTGCACCACCATGCCCAGCATAAAAGTATACACATTTTTAAAATTGTCAAAAATGAGGAAACACAATAGTTGAGCAGAAATGTCACAGCTATACACTTTTAAACTGTAAAGTTAAAAAACATACAACTACACACTCTAATAAAATATATTTATTCACTATAAGCAAAGTATGTACAAGATACAGGACTTTTAAAATACTGTACTTTGAAAATGACTTCACCAACAAACTGTTACTTTTTTAATATAGAACATAACAACAACAACAACAAAATATATATAGAACACAGCCCCTATCAACACTGCTACATAGGCATTTTCACTCTTCTCTCTTAAAACTATCACTTTTCGCCGGGCGTGGTGGCTCACGCCTGTAATCCCAGCACTCGGGAGGCTGAGGCAGGAGGATTGATGTGAATTTGAGACCAGCCTGGGCTACAAAAGTGAGCTCAGGACCAGCCTCAACTGCATAGTGAGACCCTGTCTCAAAAAGACAAAAAAAAAAAAAAAAAACTATCACTTTACAAGAGGACAAAGGTGCTAATCATTACATCCCCTAGTCTTTTCCTTTTTGATAGTGAAGAGAAACATAGTAAATTTGTTTGTAACACTCATCCAACATCATGGTACTGTTACACAACACAACAGTGAGTACAATGCTGAAGCATGCTTCATCTCATCAGTCTTGCAACTTGGGATCTACATTCCTAATTTTTATTGATTTATTTGTTTTTTCCTCAGAAACGAGGATTGAACTGAGGCCCTTGCGCTTGCCAGGCAAGTGCTTATTCTACTGAGCTATCTCCCCAAATCCGACATCCCTAAATTTCCCAACAGAAACACTCCTAGAACACTAGAACAAGAAAAAAAGAAAAGAAAAGGAATTAGCAACCAAATAGGCAGATCAACAGTAGTGAACCAGGTAATGTTTCCTCTGGGGCCAACAGCAATAAATGAAATTCCTCATTCAACAGCTTCTGAACCTAAGACAAGAGTAGCATAGTTTGTCAGATAAAAGAAAGCTACAGCTCCCTTAGCAAGCCAAGTGAAAGGAACAGTTACAGGAGTTGTTCCTAGAAACTCAGCCTATAGTCTATTTTTTCTCTCTGAAAGCTCCTGTCAGTGATGGCAAACCTCTTAGAGCTCTTAATGATACAAACAGGCCCGTTGTGCCACACCGGCCCCGCCCTAGAGCACATTGAGCTGGCGAGACTGGGCATGGTGGTGTGCTTAATCCCAGCCCTTGGGAGGTACAAACAGGAGGATCACTATGACTCAGTAGTGAGACCCTAAAAATAAATAAATAAATAAATAAAAATAAAATAAAATCCTATAATGTGAAAGGAATTGGAAGTCAAAGCAATAATTTTGGAAAACTTACCATATCCTTATCTGAGCCAAGTGTTTCATATATATTTTCATTTAATCCCTATAGCTACTCTTCAAGGTAGATGTTAAAGATTTATTTTATTTTGGTTCTAGTGGGAAAAAAACTGAAGAAAAAAAAAAAAGAAAAAGCATGCTCCAGATGTATTATCCAGTGAATTGTGGAGAACTGATAGATCAAATCTGACTCCAAAACTCTGATTCTTTCTACACCATATTTCTCTTCTGAGTGCCACAGCCACAGTGCTCAGCAGGAAAATGCTAATTAAATTATCCACCATGTGAAGGAATCATCACAGAGCCAAGAAAGCAATTCCTGAAAAGTGTCACCTAGCCCACTAATACAGTATGCCCTATAGAGTCAAGTGTGATGCTCAAGTACAGAAATAACTACATGATGATTATTATAATGATAATGTCATCTAGTTATCATTTACAGAGTACCTATTATGTTTAAAGTACTGTACTTCATATGTATTATTTGTGATAATTCCCTCAATATCCCAGTCAGAAATGCACAGTAGGTACTGCCTTCACTTTACAACAAAAGAAAATGAGATGCAGAAACATTTCTGCCAAAAATTCCTGCTCAAGTCAAATTCAGAGCCAGAATCTGAACCCAAGCTTCGAAGTTGCTCCAGCATGTAAGCAGCAATTATACCTTATACTTTTTTCTGTCCTTTACAGAGATAAATATTGCATGCAGGTAAATATTCATGAACAAGTGATTTTGCTTTGGATTTTGGGATAACAGATGCGCACCAAAAGTTGCCTAACTTCAGCAGTCTCACAAACAGGAGTGAAAAGACATAAAGGACAGTCTAGCAAACAGAAGTGAAAAGACATAAAGGACCTGCAAGCAGGTGCAGGGGTCAGGGGTTCTATCCCCATGCCTGTCCTGTGTGCTGAGAAGGCAATTGAGACTGGGCCTGCTGGTGTGTGCCTGTAATCTCGGCTCTTGAGACGCTATAAACAGGTGGATCACTCACTACAAATCCAATCTAGTAGTGAGACCGTGAAAACACTGTAGACTCTTCCCTAAAATAAAATAAAAAAAAAAAAAAAAAAAGTTCCTAGCTCAGCTGACTAAAGCGCCTGCTTAGGCAGATGCAGAGACTGGGGTTTGATCCCCAGTGGTGTGCCATGCTGACCCCACCCCTAGAGTGCACTGAGATGGTGGCAGAGACTGGATGTGGTGAAGTGTGACTGTAATGCCAGACCTTGGGAAGATGAAAACAGGAGTATCACTATGAGTCTGATCTGTGTAGTGAGACCCCATAGACCCTGTACTAAATGAGAAGAGAAGACAAGAATAGAACAGAGATTCCTAACCTTCACCCTGACATTTTCATTCAGTAAGTTTGGGGAGAGTCAGCAAGTCAAATAAGCTCTTTGGGAACACTAACTTAATCTAGTTTTAATTATTACTAGCACCCTAAAACTTCATGAACTTTGGTGGAATTTCAGGCATGAAATTATAATGGTAATTGGGAAGACAGTATTTACCTCTTCCTTGGTATATAGAGATACAAATTATAAATAAACCATAAAATAGCCAAACAGCAGAGGGGAGACTAGCACAAAGACTACATAGTCTATATTCAGACACGCATTCAATAAGTCCTCAATAAGCCAGTAAACATTTAAACTAGTAATAGCACATGTAACATGTATTTTTTAGAAGTTATAGGGTAAGATGTAAGGTTGAGTAAGAAAACAAATATGGAAAAGAAAAATTACAAAGTATACAACTAACCTGTAGAAACATCACACACAGAAAACATTACCCTAGACTTCTACAAAACCTTATCTTTTGATAAAAACTAGGCATAAATTTTAGCAAAATAGCATTAACAAGCATTTCTCAAATGATCAAACTATCCTTAGCAGCAGAAAGATTTAAGGGAGAATTCAGTGTATTCTTATATGATAATGAGTTATAAAATGTCAAGAAAATCAAAGAAAACACATACACAAAGATAGAGTCACTGTTCTTTTACTTACTGAGAAAGAAACTGACTTATTTTGTATCATTATAACAGACTTACCCATAAGTGCAATTAGTAGCGTATAGAATTAACACAAAAGACGGTTCTAAACCACATGTGCTAGGGTACACAAAAATTCAGTCTTATAAAGCAAAAACACTATGATTTAAAATTATATCCTACTGCACAACAAGACCCTACCTCAAAAATAAATAAATAAATAAATAAATAAATAAATAAATAAATAAATAAACTTATATCCTAAACCAGGAGTGGTGGTATAAACCTATAATCCCAACACTTAGCAGAATGAGGCAGGAGGATGGTCTCCAGTTCAACAACAGCTTTGGCTACATATTATATAACAAGATCCTGTCTCAAAATTAACTAATTAATTAAAATAAAAATTATGTCCTAGTGAAATAACTTATATAATGCATCCTTCCATTAAACAAAAAACACTATGTGACTTTGTTTCAATTCAGTTGACATCAAGGCACTGAAAGTACCATTTAAAAAATAACAGAAAAGCAAGTATAAAGAAAAAATTTTAAGGAGCTGAGAAGATAGCTCAGTAGAATAAGCACTTGCCTGACAAGCACAAGGGCCTGAGTTCAATCCCTAGTTCCAAAAACAAATTTAGGCCCAGGGAAACAGCTGAGCATCAGAAGCACGTGCCCAGCATGCATAAAATCCCTGGTTCAAACCCCAGTACCATAAAAGAAAAACATTTACAAGTTTAACATGAAATATTTTAAATTTCTAGTCAGAAAAGAGTATCATAAGCCTATAATCCCATTTACTCAGGGAGCTACAGTAGGATCAAATGTTCCAGGCCAGCCTGGCCAACTAAATCTCATTTCAAGATCTCATTTCAAAACATAATTCAAATCTTTTGCACAAAAGAACACTTCATAAGCAAAGTGAAAAAGACAATATAGAAGTTGCAAAAATGTGTTTCTCCAACATATAATAAACAATCGAATAAACAGCAAATGATGCTAAGGAAAAAAACGTCAATAAGTCAATAAGAAAAAGTAAAACAGATAAAAGCATGAACAAGTAATTCACAGAAGAGAAACCTTACATGGCCAATAAATACACAAAACCATGCTCAATATTAATAATGAGCAGAACAATGCACAATACAACCTAAGAGATTCGTATCAATCAGGATCTTTTTTTAAGTCGTATCGTGGGCCAGAGAGATAGCTCAATGAAATAAGTGATTGCCTGGCAAGTGCAAAGCCCTGAGTTCAATCCCTGGTACTCCAAACAAAAAAAAAAAAAAGTCTTATACTATGAATGTTACTACCTTACATTTACAAGAGAAAATAAACTGAGCTTTACTGAACAGTTTGGAAATGTCTATCAAAACATAGTCAGAGCCACAGAAATTCACACAGTATACAAAATGCTAATATATTATTCATAGAAGCATTATTACAATGGAAAAAAAATAGAAGGTAATCTAAAAATTTCCAACAACACAGAAGCTCAAGAGGGGTTATAATTTAGCATTAAGTAAGCATAAATATTTTTAAAACTATTTTTTTTTATTTATTTATTGCCAGCTTAGCCTACCCTGGGGGTGGGGCTGGTTCAGCATGTGCTACCAGGGATCAAACCTCAGCCCGTGCAGTTGCCTAAGCTTGCCTAAGCAGGCACTTCAGACCGCTCAGCTATCTCTCCAGCCAAGGCATAAATATATTAAGCCCTATGAAAATCACTGAACTCACTGTTCAGTGCTGTTATAAGATGAATCATGCTCCCCTAAAATTCATAGGCTGAATACCTACTCTAGTATGCCACAGAAAGTTACTATGTTTGTAGAAAAGACCTTTAAATAGGTGGTAAAGTTAAAATAGGGCCATGAGAGTGCTTCTAAGTTCAATTTTCCTGATGTCCTTACAAGATGAAATGTAGACACAAGAAACCAGAATTGTCTGCTCACATACCAAACTGAGGGCCATATAAATGAGGAGAGAGGCCTCAAAAGTAAGCAAAGCCACTTTGATCTTGCAGGGACAGACTCCAAAACTGAGAGAAAATAAATTGCAATTGTTTGAGTTACCCAGTTGATACTATTTCATTATAAAAACTTTTGAAAAGATCTAACACAAGTCACAAACCACTTGGTAGCTGGGAAAACATAACATACCTTACAAGATGGACACACTCATATTGTTCCAGAATTCCTTCTTAGGTCTTTCTCTGTTCTAATTCTTTCTAGTCACAAGCACTTACACTTGTCCTAGATTTAAATTATATATCTCAAGTTGGTTTCTTAATGTTTCATTTTGAGTCACAAAATATTTAACATTCAAAATCATACATTTTTATTAAAATGCCTATGACAGCTGATATCCCAAAACTTTGCAGTCAATATGCTGTTCTGTCATAAGCACACAACTCCATTATGTTTTGGCTGTGGTTTGCCCCTTAAGCTTCTTATACCAGAAGCTAGGACCCATCTAGACTGGTGTTAAAGTAACAGAATCTTTAAGAAATGTGCTGCATAGAAAGTAATTAGTTTAAGGAAGTGCTAACCTTCTGAATGGATTAATGCAATCTCCTGGGCATAGATCAGGGCTTCTACAGTGGATTCATTCTTGAATGATCCTATTACAAAAGATCAAATCTGTCTCTTCCAGTTTCTTGATTCCTCTGTCACTATGTTACCCCTCTCACTCTTGTCCTTCCACCAAGATTATATCACATCATGACACAGCCAAAAAGAGCTCATCAGAGGCTGGCCAAGTCTTGGAATTTTATCCTTTACACTTGATCTTAGCCAAAAGGCTGAGAAACGATTGGAATTTTATCCTTTAAAATAAGCTAAATAAAGCTCTTTTCTATACTAATACCTAAAATTGAATATTTTATTATGGAAAAATAAAATAGATTATTTCTATGTCATGAGACAAATCTATAAAGAAATTAACATCACTCCTACTTTACAGATAAGTGAATCCAGAGAGGAAAAATACTTACGTCACACAGCTAGTAAGTGGCAGGACAGGGACTTGATCATTGTTGTAATGCATCACATCACGTCTTAAAATAGCTATCATCATACAAAAAAACTGGATTTTCCCATTGTAGCCCTACCCTTCAAAGACAGAGCTCTAGAAAATATAAGTGAGACTTGGGTGTGGCGGCACACACCTGTAATCCCAGAACTTCGGAGGCTGAGGCAGGAGGATAGGTGCAAGTTCAAGATCAGCCTGGACTACAAAAGTAAGCTCAAGACCAGCTGAACTGCATAGTGAGACCCTGTCTCAAAAAAGACAATAATAATAATAATAATAAATAAAGTCTATATACTATATATATGTGTATATATGTATGAGAAAACAATCTAGTACTCATAGAAACCTATTTAAATCCTTTTCTTGTCTTGTGTTTTCTACACGTAACTACTGAACACTTTGACCTCACCTACTAAATTTGACAGCAAAGTAAGAGAATACAGGTGCCCATAATTTGAATGTTTTCTCTACACCTCACTGTCTTAGTCATGTTCTTGTCATTGGGACAAAATGCCCAACAGTTGCAACCTAAAGGATGACACATTTATTTTGGCTCTATTTCAGTCCACAGTAGCTGGCTCCAAGGTAGAAACAATGTGGTCAAAAGGCATGGTAGAATAGGTGCTCCATTCAAAAAGTCATGAAGCAAAAACAGTAGAGAGCAGCAGGGAACAAGATTTTATTCTTCCAGGTCCTGCCCCCTGCCTACCCCCTCAAACCCTCCACCCCCCGCTATTCACATCTAACTTGGCTCCATTTCCTGGAAGCACATTCAGCTACTGACACATTAATGGAAAAACCTACTGATGAGTATACCTCCCCCATAATTCAACTGCTTTCGAAACACATGAGATTTCAGGAGTCCTTTTAGATCTAAATTGTAATATTCAAGTTAAATTAGCTACCACTGTAACAGTATTAACAGTGGTCTTTAGAAGACTAGGCCAGAAGCGTGCTACCCCCATAAGTGAACTAATGCTCTTACTGAGTAAATGAACTCTTCTAAAAAACAATCAGCTCTCTCGGCCCCACCCTCCTGCATTTTTATGGCTCTTTCCAAGAGATATGCTCTATATTATTTCAGACCAAAAAGACCCTTATAATATGGTGCAACTTGATATTAGACTTTCCCAACTCCAAAACTGTAAATTTCTTTATAAATTACTCAGGCTGGTACTTTGTTACGTAATAAAGTGGACTAAGACAACAGGTAACCAGGCAGTGTTGTAGCAGACTATATTTTCCAAAAATGACCACAGCAATATTTCCAACCTGGCATGGCCTTCTACTAGCTTACTACTACCTCATCCAGAGACACAGCCAATTTCTCTACCACTGTAATAGAGCAGGCTCTTTTATCAAAAAGTAAAATGACTTGAAAGTAATACCATGCACCTTCACCATACTGAACTCACTTTTACAATTTCTTCATGAGAACAATTAAATGTTTTGAAGCAAAAGATAATGAAACCATTATATATCATAACTTATCCTCTCATGTAGTTGTACTAAAAGACAGTACATGAATCTCAAAATTCAGGCAGGGCAAATCTTAAGTAAGAAGGTCATAGCATACTCATGACTCATCCTGGGTAAAGTTCTACAAAGGAGGACAGATTGGAACAAATCCACACATCATGCATTTCAAATTAAACTAGGAAAAGACCTTAATGCAGCCTTTAGAGACAAGCAGTATTTTTACTTTGGATCTATGATCTGCCCAAAGATTAAATTCTGGGCCTGTCTCTGTATAGCTAATTAAGATGTTTTAAATTTATATATTAAATATATAGTTACTATATATCCCGTACATAAAAGTTAAATTTTAGTTATAGTGATACAGCGAACAAATGATGTGGGTGGATGGCCTCCAAATGATACAGGGGAAAAATGAAACTCCTGACCTAAAAAGTACCTGGGACAAGTTCGTGTTCTCTAAAACTGAAGCATAATTTTAGGAACAAACAGAGGTTATGAGCAGAATATATTTGTTAGGGAGAAAAAAGCTCCTGTCCGAGAGAGGGATGGGACAGGGGCCTGGCAGGTTGTCCCCAGGCAGCTGTTGCTTCCAAGGACTTTTACAGAGGAAAACCATGTGGTGAGGCAGAACTAAGGTGGTGAAAAACATGAGAAGTCACTTAGGTATGAGGTGGGACAAAACTATGGGCAACCAGTGAGATTATAAGCACCATGGCTCAAGTAAAATTGATTAAATCCTGGACCAAATAGAGAAGCAAGTCACATAGCAAGCAGGCATAAATATGGGACAAGGTTTCTTCCTGTTGGGGGTTGGGTTACCAACTCTTTCAGGCTCTCTCAAGGTGATTGATAATTTATTTAGAATATCAAACTCTGATGTCCATCCCTAGGGAAGCATGTAACTGTATTTGTTTCCCCTTTTGTCTGAAAAGTCTGGGCCATAGGGAGTGTCTGTCTCTGCCAAGTTGCAAAGTCACCTTGTCTTCCATCCTGTCTCCTTGAGGGCCTGGCCCTGTCTGACTGCGTATAATATTTCTATCTAATGCAGCTGCGTACAACAATAGGATGAATACAGGTCAGTATTTTTCTATCCATACACAACAAAAACAATCAATCACATTAAAATTGGCTGAATATGTGCCATTTGGCTTTTCAACCTCTAATAAAGTTTGATCTAACCACTAAGAAAGAATAAATCTGGGCCAGAAAGATACCTCAGCAGAGTAAGTGCTTGCCTGATAAGTTAAGATCCTGAATTCAATCTCCAGTACCACAAACAAAAAGACTACATCACTAGTTCAACTCCCATCACTTCACCATTTAAACAGACTATATAAAGGCTCTATTTGTCAGGAGGTCTTTGATGAACTAAAACTTTCTTTACCAAAATATCTACTTAAGAGTACATACAGCCCAGAACTCCAGCTCAGACCTGCCCACCATCCCGAGGCAGCCTGCGACGTCCGGCCCGAGCTCCAGCTTGGACCCACCCGCCATCCTGACCCAGAATTGCAGCTCGCACCTGTCCTGCAGCTTGGACCTGCCTGTCATCCAACCCAGCACTCTAGCTCGGACCCTGTCCACCATCCCAACCAGGCTGCACAAGGGCCTCAGCCTGAGTCTGTCCCCTGACTCACCAACAGCAAGAGCTCTGATTCCACCCACCTTCCCGACCGGGTGTCACAACAGCCAAGTAAGAACTCTCACAGACCACGTTCATCCCCCAACTCAACAACTACCCACCCACCGTCCCCACAAGGCCGACCACCTTCCTGACCCCATGGAGCCTCGTGGTAATCACACAGCTGAGATCCGACTCACAGCTAGGCACGTCTGCAAGGGAACAAGGTTGGTGGATCTAGACCCATATTTCCATAGGCGCTAACTGCATAACTTCACCAAAGTGCAGAGATCACTGTTAAAAAAATGCTAAAGACAAGGAGCAAGATCCAATCTCAGGTCCCGAGTCTACCTAAAACAAATACAGGAGACATTACTATGGAAGAAAACAGGAATCATACAGATGACATCTCTGAATCAATAGCATCTGACATAGACAGACAAGTGCAGAAACATATAGAGCAACTCAGATCAGAGATTACATCTTAAATAAAAAAAAAGAAATGCATGAATTAATAGACTCTGAAGTAGAAAAACAACTGTAGAAACATATAGAGGAAACCAGAGCAGAAATAACCTCTGAAGTTAAAAAAGACCTCTCTAAATAAATAGCATCTAAAGTAGGGGGAAAACTACAGAAAGGTAGAGAGGAGAGCAGCAGAAATAATCTCTGAACTAGAAGGAGAAAGGATAACTATGAGAGACTTCAGTACTACTAAAGAGTACATACAGATAGGAGATTTAACATATCACTGGAGTTTTTAATGTTAAAAGGTCTCCTAAACGCTTATGTGTAAACATCACATCATATTGGCTCCTTAGTATAAGAAGCTAAAAGAGGCTGGGCATGGTGGTGCACACCTGTAAACCCAGCACTTGGGAGGCTGAAGCAAGAGGATCAGTGCAAGTTCGAGACCAGCCTGGGCTACAAAAGTAAGCACAAGACCAGCCTGAACTGCATAGCGAGACTCTGTCTCAAAAAGACAAAAAAAAAAAGAAGAAGAAGCTGAAAGAGTAAGACTCAAAATATATGATACATATAGTCAAATGGGAAAACTATTCAAAAGAAAGAGAAACCGGGATGGTGGGGGAAAAAAAAAAAAATAAGAAAAGGGACATATATATAATTAAAATAGTTATACAAACTTCTATTACTTTATTGAAAAGTTTGTGCTTCTATTAATTTTTCATGTCAGTACCTTGCAATTTGAGTAACAACTCTGAAGATACACAATGTATTGATTCTATTATTGGTATTCTATTATTGTTTTTAGAATGGGTTACACAGATTTCAGACTCACTGAGGTAATTTCTCTGTGAACTAGTAACAGGGCATTCACAACTACTTATTAATTTAAAAATTACAACCTTAAGCCCACATGTCTAGAAAATTCCCCCTGAGATTGATGAGCTCTTTTTATAACTGCCCATAGCAAACAAGACATAGTATTTGTGTAGATTAAAGGTTAATAATCTCAGAATGTGTTGAATTGTAATAGCCTATGCCAGAGCGATTCAGGTTTTCCTTTATGTACCTAAAACAATCAGCCCCTATCTAGTAAGTGATAATTAAGTTTAGGCCTAACTACCTGTGGAACCATATAGGAATGCAGTTAATGATTTCATTCTGTTAAAGATCAGAGGAAGTTCATTTTCATCTTGTTCTAATCTATTGTGAAGTTAATTTGTAAATTATGTCAGTATGCATTGATAGGTTACAAATGATTAATTTTAAAAATCAGGAGTACGTGCTAAGTAGAAAGTAATTTCTGTTTAAAAATTCTGCTTTCTGTCATGTGGGGCTCTCCTCTGTCTTATCTCCTACATGAGTTGAAGTCAGGAAGGTCTCAAGCTTGGTATTAAAGGCTCATTCTAAATTTTCAATTTGGATACTGGTCTGGCTCTTCTTTGAGAACCCATAACAGTTGTGAAATTTTATATCATTGCTTTTACTATTTTTTCACTACTATAAAAGGACGGGTTCTAAAGGTTGATGGAATTTGGCTTACCTTGCTTGCTTTCTCCAAAATTCTCTGCAAGTATGCCCAGAGTACAAGGCTGCATACTCATTTTGCACTTGTAGTACTTATGAGCAAGGTAAAATGTCCTTCCTATATCTTTTCTTTGTAGCTTCATAATTCTCTTATAAATTAGATAACTGTACATTATACAACATTGTTTTGGCTGATTTCATTACTTTCTTCTCCACTGGAATGAGAGTTCTTTAAATCCAAAATTGTGCTAGTTATACAGGGAACCTCCAAATGATATAACCTCCAAAATTATACAGGAGTAAAATGATCTCCCAACCTGAAAAGTACCTGGGATGAATTCATGTTCTCTAAAACTGAAGAATGAATTTTAGGAACAAACAGAAGTTTATGAGCAGAATATATTTATTAGGGGAAAGAAAACTATCTGAGAGAGGAACAGGAGGGGGATCCTAAGTGGGTGGTCCCCAGGAAGCTGTCTCTTCCAGAGACTTTTATAGAGGAAAGCACTATGGTGAGGTGGGTCTAAGGTGGTAGAGAACATGGGAACTCACTTAGGTGGGCATGAAGTGGGACAAAACTATGGGCAACAAATGAGACTACAAGCACCAGTGCTCTGATAAAATTGGTTAGTTCCAGGACCAAATGGGTAAGCAAGTCACAAAGCAAGTGGGCAAGAATACAAAACAAGATCTCTTCCTGTTGGGCTTGGGTTATTGACTCTTTTAGGCTCTTTCAAGGCCATCTATAGATACTTACTTAGCATATCAATTCCTGATGCCCATCCTTAGCGAAGTATATGGCTGCATTTGTTTATTTGTCTTGAGATCTGGCCCAGGGGAGGAGGAGTATCTGTCCATAGTTGTAAAGTCACCTTGTTGGCCATGTTGTCCTTGGGGGCCTGGCCCTGTCTGACTGCCTATAATATTTCTATCTAATTTAGCTATCTACAACACTAGAATTCTTAATAGAGTTCTAACAATTTAAGAACCTTTGCAAAGAAGGTGCTCATTATCTTTCAGTCAAAGCCATTGGTTGACAATTATGGAAGCAAGGCAATGGGTATACACAATGAGGTATAAAAAATTTCATTCTATTAGTATATCTTCTTTTGTATACATTGCAAATTTTGAATAATGGTAAGGAAAGGTCTTTGTTAAAAAAGAGACATGTAGTTTATCCTTAAAGAACTAGTATCAATGAACCAAAAGCTTTACTTCCATTAAAAGAACACTATTAGTTATAGTATCTAAAAATGAAGTGCTCAAGACTGAAAGATATCTCTGACACCAGGCCAGTGACATTCAAGCAACTGGACAAGATTAAAGCACCACATCAGAAAAATAAACTCTAAGGGTCATTAAAGCCTTTAAGTATCTTAAAATAAGGTTTATCATTGTTACGGTTTGTGTCTAGTTGTCCCCCCAAAGCCTCATGCAGTAGTGGTGCTGCTTCTGGAGTCAATGATTAACAATGATCCACTGAGATTATGAGTATGAGTGCTGCTGGGATTATGGGTGTGTGTACTAACCCAGCCTGGGGAGAACAGCCTAAATGCAACTTAAGGCTGACAGTCTCGTTTTTGTAGCCATTGTTGTCACTACTCCTCCCTTTGCTCTCTTGCTCTTTGCTGCCACCATGAAAGGCTGCTCTCTGCTATGTGTTGCTCTGCCTTGCAGCCACCTGAGTATGGACTAAAACCTCCAGTAACTGTGACCTAAGTAAACATTTCCCTCCATCATTTTGGGTGTCAGGTATTTTGTCCCAGCAAGGAGAGAAGTGTACCTGAGATAATCATCTTAGATACAGTTACATAGAAGTCAGATGAAAAGAAGGCAACACAAACATATACCAGTCCACATAATGACTGATTTATTTTTTTCTCAATGCTGAAGATTAAGTTCAAGAGTCTCACAACATGCTGGGCAAATATACTACCACGAAGCTACAATATCACCAATATCAGCTCTGATTTCTTATCTTTTGTTATTCAGCAACTACAAAAATAAAGTTCTCATTCAATACTAGTTTTGTCAAAATACATCAATGTGCAAGCATTAACTTCCTGCCTGTGTACCGGCTTGCCTCAACATGTACTGCAACCTCCTGCTGTTGTAGGCAGCTGAATTAGATAGAAATATAATAGGCAGTCAGACAGGGCCAGGTCCTCAAGGACTACAAGGAAGACAAGGTAACTTTTCAACTAGAGACAGACACTCCTCCACCATGGGCCAGATCTCAAGACAAGAGTAAACAGAAGCAACTAAATACTTGCTTAAGGGTGGGCATCAGAGATTGATATGCTAAATAAGTATCAATCACCATAAAAGACCCTGAAAGTCATGAGCCCAAGCTCAGTAAGTGGTGTTCTTGTCCCCTTGCTACGTGACTTGCCTTCCTATTGGATCCCGATTTTAATCAATTTTACCTGAGCAATGGTGCTTGTAATCTCATTGGATGACCACAGTCCTTGTCCCACCTCATAACCACCTAAGCAAGTTCCCACGTCTTCTCTATAAAAGTCCCTGGAAGAGACAGCTTCTGGGGGAAACCCACTCGGGACCCCCTTCCTGTCCCTCTCTCTCAGACAGGAGCTTTCTTTCCCCTAATAAGTATGTTCTGCTCATTACCTCTGTTTGTTCCTAAAATTCATTCTTCAATTTTAGAGAACATGAACTCGTCCCAGGTACTTTTCAGGTTGGGGATCAGGTTTCCCTACATCATTTGGAGGTTCCCTACTGGAGGTCATCCACCCCAGATCAGTTTTTTCTTCCTGCATCACTGCCATACAGCTTTTGCATATGCTGCTCCACCTGAGTTGTCCTCAGTAGCTAAAGCTCATTTCTTCAGAGAAGTCTTGCTAACCTGAGCGACTGAAGTCCTTTTTATAACTATCTTTTTAGAAGCTGGAGACCATATATTTCTCTTACCACGATATCCTCATTGCCTATCAGAGTGACTGAAAATTATAGATAATTAATCTTTTCCAAATGAAAACAACATTCCTTGTGAACTTCACATTTTCATAAATTACGATCTAAACAGAATACAAGTCAACCTGCCAAAATTGAGTCAAGTTATTTCTTTACCAAAAGTGATTAAACTATCACCCTATTGACTAACCAAAAAAAAGCTAAATCCATATATTTGTTTCATGAAGACACATTTTCAAGAACTTTCAACTTTACATTACACAAGCTTATTCTCTATAACTCTTTAAGATTCTGAAAAGCCAAAACATGATCCTGCTGTCAAAATCTAGGTCATTAAACTGATAAAATATATGCATGAATATAAATCTTAGAGGAAGACATTTAAATAAGATAAACTAGTGAGACCTCCCAGACAGATGGACAATCGTCAGTCATATTGTTATAGACTAACCACTGTAGTTCCATTCATTGACTACAGTGACTCCATCTTGACCTATTGTTAATGTCGCCATGTGCTTGCCCTGTATGCGTCACCACCTAACCCCGCCGTGTTCCTGTTCTGTATGTGCAGCAGATCCCAGATGAGAGAAGAGCGTCTGTGTTCTAACCATAAAAGGTAACGTCCCCAGAAGCTTACACAGCCATTGCATTCTAAATAAGCCAACCGCAGGATGTACTCTTAGCCCTACAAATTTCTCCTAGAAGTCCCTCCAGTCCCTCAAGTTTCTACTTCCTCTCCCGACCCTTGGGTTTCCATTTCCTGATTACCTAATAAGGTAAAAGAGATGTACCAACCAATGACAATATGCCATATACTCCACAAGCCACGATTGGCTTCTGTATTACTGCTTGCTTCTATATAACTCTGAGTAAAGCCCACCTCAGTGCACCTCTTTGCACTCTTTCTTAGAGACTGCCTCTGGGTACCAGCTAAAATAAAGCACTTTTTCTTTTTGGACGTCTGCTTCAGTTGTCTCATTCTTAGAGTACAACACATACAAAATATTTCCAAATGTGTACCTGAAATAAGGTATGAAAAGGTTCAAAATAGGAATAATTGTGATATTAAAAAATACTGAAACTGATATATAATAATTGTCCCTCTTACAAAGACCAAGAAAAATCATCTCATGTATCAATTCAATTTGTTTTCATGGTTATTTAGTTCATAAAATATATTAAGTTAATCCAAAAGAAAGAAAAATTTTGACACAAGAATCACTAACAGATATTCTCTGTTCAGGGACATTTAGAGTATTTTACTTTTTGTTTTGTTTTGTTTTTTGTTTTTTGATTTTTTAAAAGAATGTGACTTTTAGCTTTATGTGTGAGAAAATATTCTATTATTAAAGGTACACAGAAAATTCAAACCACACCAAATCTATTGTTGTATGAGCTGAATTAGATAGAAATATTATAGGCAGTGAGACAAGGCCAGGCCCTCAAGAAGACAAGAGGGAAGACAAGGTGACTTTACAGCTTTGCAAGAGGCAGACACACTTGCTGTGAGCTGGACCTCAAGAAAAAAGAAGAAACAAATGTAGCCACATACTTCCCTAGGAATGTACATCAGGGATTCATATTCTAAATAGAGCCCATTCATATTCTAAATATTCTAAAAGAGCCCAACTGAGTCACTAACCCCATTCCCCAACAGGAAGAGAACCTCTTCTGTATTCAAGCCCGCTTGCTGTGACTCACTTCCCCATGCAGTATTTGCTTTAACCAATTTTACCTGAGCAATGGTGCTTGTAACCTCATTGGTTGCCCATACTTTTGGCCCCCCGTAATGCTCACCTAAGCAAGTTTCCATAGTTTTCACCTTAGACTCGCCCCACCATATGGTTTTTCTCTATAAAAGTCCCTGGAAGAGACAGCTTCCTGGGGAACACCCTCTAGGGACCTCCCTCCTGTCCCTCTCTCAAACAGGAACTCCCTTTCCCTCAATAAATACTTTCTGCTCATTACTTGCGTTTGTTCCTAAAATTCATTCTTTGGTTTTAGAGAACACAAATTCCTCCCAGGTCAGGTAGGGGACCAGTTTTCCCTGTATCACTATCACTACAGCTAATACTTAAAATATTTTAAGTTCCAGAATATAAATCTGAATAAAGATGAACAATCCTATGTTTTGAGACTAATTTACTTCTAGTGTTTAAAAATATAAATTTCCAGCTTATGTACTATCAGGTACCGAATTTCAACCACAGCTCTAGCACTGTGTATGGCAAAAATCTGTAATGTTTAATTCTACTTCTACTCATCTATGCCCTTACTATGAGCTCAACAAGAACTTTTTACTCTGTCCTACACATCCACTCAGGTCACCTTTATCATTTTTAGTGCTAGCTCTGGGATGAATCTCGCCTCTACCTAAGTAAGAGAAATGACAAATTAAAGAAAAAATAAAGGGAAGTCTTCTGAACAATGAATTAAGTCCAAAGAACAATTGTGTTTTTTAATGAAAGAACTAAAATTTCTCTTGGAGTATATGAATGTACATAATACTTAGTTTAAGATCAATATATGGAAAATATTTTTTTAAAAATAGAATTATTATGGGCCACCCAGATAGCTCAGCAGATTGAAGCACAAGGTTCGGCAGACACAGGGACCATGGTTCAATCCCTAGAGTGCTGTACTGACCCCGCCCATGCAGCATGCTGAGATAGGGATTGAGACTGGGCATGGTGGCATGCACCTATAATTCCAGCACTTGGGAGGCTGAAAACAGGAGGATGAGTAAGAGTCCAATCTGTGTAGTGAGACCCTATAAACTCTGTACTAAATACAAAAAAATTGTTATAATGTGCTTCAGTTTTGTAAATTGATCTCTTCTAATATTAAGAAAAGATGTATTAAGTGATTTCCTAACATTCTAAATACAAACTAGATAATGTAAGACTTTAAATATCCTACATCTTTTTATTATCAAAAGTTTCAAATATATGCAACAGAAAGGTAAACAATTTAATGAAGCATCATCATCCAACTTCACCAATTATCACTTTGTCAATTCTATCTATATGAAATCTATTGTGTGTGTGTGTGTGTGTGTGTGTGTGTGTCTTTTTGAGACAGGGTCTCACTATGCAGTACAGGCGGGCCTTGAGCTCACCTTTGTATCCCAGGCTCGTCTCGAACTTACACTGATCCTCTTGCCTCAGCCTCCCAAGTGCTGGGATTACAGGCTTGCACCACCACACCCAGCCTGAAATTTATTCTTGAATAATGCAAAAAGCATATGGAAATGAGACACTCTATTAAAACTGTAATTGACAAGTTCATTTTATTTTTATAGATCTAGGCTGCAGGTGAAAAAACCTACACAGCAAGGAGAATTTATGTAAAATAGTAAAATAACTATAAAAATCAGTATAGAGATTCCTCAAAAACTAAAAACAAAATTCTACTGAACCAAGGTATATGTTTTCTAGGCATCTTCCCCAAAGAGTTAAAGATGTATCACAGGGATGCATGCATGTTTATTGCCACCCTGCTCTGAATAGCTGATCTCTGAAGCATCTTGTATGTCTATCACAAGACAAATGGGTAAAGTAAATGTGAAACTTATACCATGGAGTACAAGCCTGACATAAAGAAGGATAAAGCTGAGTCATTGGTAGGAAAATGGATGTATCTTGAAATCATAATGTTATGTAAAACAAATTCATACACACAAGCTTATACATGAGAACCCCAAAATATAAATGAAGAACAAAATAAAAATGTAGTAAGAAACAGGGAGACAGATCTTTTATAAAGGGAAAAAAGATAAAGAGATTTGGGAAGGGAATGGGAGGACAACAGGTCACAAAAGAATAAGATGTGAGGGACTGGGGAGATAGCTCAGTAGAATAAGTGCCTGCCTACCAAATGCAAGGACCTGAGTTCAATTCCTGGTTCCACAAAAAAAAAAAAAAAAAAAAAAAAAGAATTAAGATGTGTTCTGTACATGCAGGAACTCCCCACAAGGAATGTCATCATTATGTACTGCTGACATGTACCAACGAAACTAATTTTTTTAAAAAATAAAGTCACCGTGAAACAGCAGTTCTACTTCTGAGTATTTATTTCAAAAACTGAAAACAAAGACCTAAAAAGATTATGTGTGCACCAATAGTCAAAACAGCATTGTTCATAATTTCAGAAGGTACAGCCAATTCAAGTGTACATGAATGGCTGAATGAATAAATAAGATAAATGTATATACTACAGAATTTAACCTGAAAAAGAAACTGATATACGCCACATGTTGATAAACTTTGAAGTCATTCACTATGTAAAATAAGCTAATCACAATAAAAGAAATACCATATGGTTTCATTTATATGAGGCATCTTGAGTAATAAAATTCGGACAGAAAGTAGAATACTAGTTGCCAAAGGTCAGAGGAAAGACTAAATTCAACCAGTAGATGCTAATAAACGCAAAGTTTCAGCTAGAGAAAATGAAAGTTCTATAGATAAATGATAGTAATACTTTTACAAAACATAGTTCATGCCACTGAACATTTTTTTTTTTTTTTTTTTTTGAGACCGGGTCTCGCTGTACAGTTCAGGCTGGCCTTGAGCTCAGTTTTGTAGCCCAGGCTGGTTTCGAACTCTCACCGATCCTCCCGCCTCAGCTTCCCAAGTGCTGAGATTACAGGCGTGCACCACCACGCCCAGCTGCCACTGAACATTTATGAAAATACTAAATATTATCTGGATTTTATGAGTACTTATAATGTTTTAAAATTTTTCCTACAATTAACTAAATGGTCACATCATACAAAAACTGTATGAAAATACAGAAATGAGCCACAAAAAATGCTGATGCAAGCCACTGAATTATGACTCAGAAACCCCACCCCTAGATACACATGCCCAAAATAGAAAAAGACCACTGAAGTTGTACTAAGGATATGTACCACAGCATGGTCTAGCATTTGAGAGAACTCAAACATCCACTGTCAAAATAATTGAGATGTGAACCAACTATGTTTAGAATTAGCGAGAGATACATATCATCATGTCCAAACCAAAAAATGATCACAAGTGGAAAAATAATACATAATTCAAAAGCAAAATAAAAGATACAGTAGGAAACAGAGAAGTAGACTGAGGACATAGAAAGGACACCTAGGGAAGGCAGGAGATTGGAGGACAGTGGGTATGAGGAATAACAATGATGTCTACCAATTCACCAAGATGAATGTAGTTATTATATATTATAAAATATACCAATATAAAGGTCTGAATTTAAGACAGTGTAATATAAAAAAGAAAAAAGGCAGTATAACATATAAATATTTCTTTCAAAGACATGATAATCCAAGGGAATATACTAAACACATACATGTGCACTCAGCAGTCTATAAATGGAGGTTTGTGTTTTAGGACTGTAAATAATAGGGGTTGAAGTTAAAGGATAAAACAATGCAAAACAAAAGAAAAAGAAGTTTATCTTAACCATTCTTTTTTTTTTAATCTTAACCATTGTTGATATGATGTAATCATCTGAGAAATATGATTAATGCAACTCTTTGAACAAGACACCAAAAATAATTTTTAAGGACCAATTATATTTTGTTCTCAAATATTTGTGAAGTACTTCTCTGAGACACTTTTACACTTATAGCATTTAAAATGACCACCCGTTTCTTAAACGGCAGTACATTAGAAGCATGAAGCTATTTTTAACCTTAAATAACTGATAAAGACCATGAAACCTTTCCAAAAAAACACATTTTTCACGTTTCAGTACTATTCCACTGTAGCTATGCAACATCACAAAAAATACACCTTTAAGGAAATTTCAAAATGAATTTTCATGCTGATAAATTATTTTCTAAATAGTAATTCCAAAGATACAAATATCAATAGCAAGAAAGCATAAAAAAATTTAAACCATTTACCTTAGGAAACACAATAAACAAAATGTATCCTAAGCTGATTGCTTTTAAAGCCACATCTTCTACCAATGCCCATATGCCTTTTAAAGCACATATACACAACTGCTGAAATTGTGGCCTGAGAACACTGATAAAAACCTCCAATTCATTCTGCCAACAACTATAATTTTGTTGTCATTTCAGTGCTGGCACAGGTACATCATGAATACTTAAGAAATGCTTTTGGACGAGATAGCCTGAGCAAATTATTATAGATATTGCAAAGGCCAGCAGAAACACTTAAACTACAGCCAGGACTTGGAGGCAGACTTATTTATGTAGACAGGCACTGATCAAAGTCATTCCCAAAATATTAGGTCCAATCTCTGGCAGTCTATGGCTTATGTGAGATAAGCAAGAAGTGAAGAGGCAGAACGGCTTATTATTTGGGGATTGGTTCTTATAATATAGATCATAGTGACCTGCTATGCATCAGAGTAACCAGCTGTTTTATAGTTCACAGAAGCAACTGAACTGAAACAAGAACTACTTATTATCTGATCAACTAGGAAACTGAAGTATGCTGGAGGGGAGAAAGCATTTTCTGCTACATTCCCCACCCCAGCAACCTTTGCTGGGCATATTACATGATATTTTGAGACAAGGCCCAACAAGGAGCAATAAGTAACAATAAGATTGTCACTGTTCCTAGGATGGGCCCTAGCCATAGTCCTGAAGATTAAGTCTTATTACTGGGATGTTTTTCCCAAAATTGTTTTTATTAACAGACATAGTATAGGCCTGTCTGTTCTTTAACATTTCTCTGGCAAGGTAGTAAGAGAGTTATTCTGATCTAGGAGAGTGTCCAATGTGGCTTGGATGCTCATCAAATCTTGGTCAAGTGTATGACTGATTATTCTAGTCTCTTGGGGCAATACAGAGTTTGAGGCAAAAAAATAAAATAAAATTTAAAAAATAAACAGCTAGTAGGGGACAGGGAAATAAGGACTAGAGTAAGCAGCCTGAAAAGATACAAAAATCAAGAATAGGTGTGGAACAATCATGTGAACAGTGTCCATAGGCTTCAGCCATTGTACATGAGACCCTGTACCAAATAATGGAAGAGGGAGAGGTAGAAAGGAGGGGAGGGGAGGGGGAGGTGGGAGGGGAAGAAGAGTGGGAGGGGACGGGGAGAGGGAGGAGGAAAGAGGAGGGAGAGAGGAGGGGAAGGAGAGGGGAAGGAGGGGGAGAGGCAGGAGGGGGAGGGGAGAGGGAGAGGGTGAAGGAGAGGGAGGAGGAGACAACGATGACGACAACAACCAGTGTACCAATCCAAATACCTCAAATGCTCAGCTTGGGCTGCTCTGGATACTCAAAATTAAGAGAAATTTCACTGGGGGTAGGGGAGGGTCTTTGTTTTATATGCAGTGTTTTTAGCTTTTAGGGTTTTATATTTTATTTTGCTCTCCTTTCCTCTCTTCTGCTTCAGTTAATCAGGGGCTTGAAGATTCTTCCTTTGTTCTTGTTTTTTTCAGACTTGTTTCCTTTCACTTTTTCAAA
The DNA here is from genome assembly GCA_004027025.1 of Myocastor coypus. Classification (NCBI taxonomy): domain Eukaryota; kingdom Metazoa; phylum Chordata; class Mammalia; order Rodentia; family Myocastoridae; genus Myocastor; species Myocastor coypus. The sequence goes on from PVJA010000990.1 coordinate 126,943, forward strand.
TTTTCTAATTCCTCTCCCTTTGATTTTTTCTCTATTTTTGCTCTCTATAAAACTTCTTTTATACCCTTCTTTCTCTTTTACTATCTACTTCTCATAAGTTTTTTCTCATATCTTTAATTTAATATCCTTTTACTCTCCGATAAGATCTATGGATCATTTCTCTCTTCTATCATAGTTTGAAAACATGTATTATCTTAACTTTAATCAAGTATGTGGCCTCTTGTTTTATTTTGTTGGGCTTTGTGTTTGTTTTTGTTTTGATGTCTTGGTTTTTTGAGTGTTTTTTAGGACACTTATTTTCAGCATTGTGTTTGAGAACATATTATGTTAATGGGAAAATAACACTGAGTCCAACAGATCCATCTCTCCCTATTCTACTGTAAATTTGTATTTTTAGTGTAATTTGCAGTTAGATGTGTATCGCAGTATCTTTCCCAGAGGGATACAGGAAGCAATCTATGTATTTGTGCACTTGGTACAATGAACAGCAAGGGTATATACAAGAGTGAAACTTGAAAAAGAGGATTTTTATCCACCTTATATGCCTTCTAACTGATTTTGCACGTTTACCTAAGGATCACAGAGGGTCCAATATACCCACATCATGCTATTATTTGTTTTTAAAAAAGGTTTTCTTCTGATTTTTCTGGCAGATACAGCCCAATTCAGCAAAATGACACATAGAAAACTAGATTTTCAAGTTTTAGAGGAGGTTAAAAGTGAATCATTAGATTACTCATACATGGATGAAGATGATCTGCTATAGTAAAATGCATGCTTTCATGACAGAAGAGTGGTGTGGGTGTTTGACGATAACAAGGATGACTCCGATATTGGCCAGATAACCAAAGTTCCTACGACAAGGAAATGAAGCAAGAACTGACTAATACAGACACAGTGAATGTAGACCTCCTTGATTCAGTTGACAAAGAAAACAGCAATATGAGTACATATTAGGCTAGGTGAAATGTTTCTAAATGGCCACACATCCAAAAGGAATGACCTAATGTTAGAACTAGGCCTCCATAAATAAATAAATAAATAAACAAACAAACAAACAAACAAAAAACACAAAAAATAGTGAGGGTTTTACCAGGAATAAAACGTATTGAGCAGAATACCAGCACTCCCATTCGGTGTTGAAAACTGTAACAGAAGCTACAAAATGCTACAAAATATGCAAAGGTTCAGATGCAATTAACAGTTTCCATATGTACCAATAGCTACACTCAAAAATATATTTATTATGACACCTCACTAGCTGAACTAAAAGCATTTATAGGTATGCTATAATTAGTAGTGACTTCTTATGATTTCAGGAATGTAACACTTATTGAAAAGTAATGGATCAGGGGCCCAGCAGGATGGCTCAGTGGTCTAAAGCACCTTCTTGGAAAAGCTTGGGCAGCTTCAGGGACCGCGGTTCGATCCCTGGCACCACATGCTGCGCCAGCCCTGCCCTTGGGATGGGCTGAGCCGGCCATGAAAATGAGTGAATAAACAAACAAAGGTTCTGAAACAAGAAAAAAATAAATAAATAAAAAATAAAAAAATCTTTTAAAAAAAGTTTAAAAAATAAAAAAAGTAATGGATCAAAATATGGCATAAAAACTGATGCCCTTGTAGATGGGAAGACCTATTATGCTTCCCATCTGAACATGTACCCTGGAACACAGATATCAGGTCCTTATTCCTATAATAAACTGAATGATGTTTTGAACATACTTGCTGTTCCCGTCTCCCAAACTAATCAGAACATGACATTTGACAATCGATTTACAAGTTCCTAATTGATATTACATTTGTTATCAGGGCACAAGTTAACCAGTACAGGAATTGTACACATCAAAAAAGAAATTCCAAATAAAATTTGCAATTTTAAAAAGAAAACTATACAATAGAATGTTTAGATTTCAGAAAGATTAACACTGGCCTTATACATGGCAAAGACAAACTGGTACTACAGATGTCAATAGATCACCATGATGGAAATATGGATAGGGAAACCTCAAAAAAATGGAGGCCTAAGATGGAAACTTTTTGCAACAAAATCAAAGATGATTTAGGCAGCAACTATGATGTCACTTGAAACACAAAGCGTTGGCTAATGGCTATATTTAAGTTCAAAATATCACAAAGAAATTTTCTTAGTGGACTGGAATGGAAGCACATAAAAGATCACTTATAGCCAAGCAACCCAAAACATTTCTACCCAGAGAACTACATACAAAATTTGGGCACACATTGGTGAGTTAAAAGGTAAACAAGCAGGTGCAACATCACAAAGACTTATTACAACAATAAGAAAACTAAACAGACATCAACTGCCCTTCAAGTATATGGGAAAATAAAACCTGTACCATCAAGAAAAAGATACTTGTGTATGGAACATGTAGTCATGTGGGAAAACCGCCTACAGTGTGACAGTTTAAATGAAGCTGATTTCTGTGGTACAGTTTTGTGTTTACATTTTAGGTCACATAGGTTATTTTCGATGTTATCTTTTAGGTTTTGTAAGCAAGGAGCAAATATGAAACTGTTGATATCTGGTCTAAGCACTCATTACATATTTGACATTTTATTTTACTGACACCTTATTTCCATGCTAACTGCATATTGGACAATACACTAGGAACCTTGTGATAAAAAAAGAAAAAGAAGTGACAAGGCTGTCACAAACAGAAGGAAAGCTGAGCACATGTGCTATCAGTGTAAGCAAGATGTGTGTGTGAAATATGCAGTTGTCATCTGTAAAAGCGGCCATGGTTTTAACAGTTGAAGCTATTGGTATTTTCACTGTAGTTCGTATAGGACTTTATTTCTAGTGTTGTATTTTAGGCTCTGTAACCAAGTACACAGCTGATATGAAAATGTTGATGTCTATTTTAAAGGTACGATACATTTTAAGAATACTTTATTTCATCGATATTTTATGTTCCTGTTAATTATAGATAGTATGACATAATAAAAATCCTTTGACAAACCAACAAGACCACTGAGAACACAAATATATCCTGCAAAAAGGCCAGGAAAACAAAACACGTGCTGACAGCATAGCTACTATGTTTATCAAATATATACTATTGTCGCACGTACAGACTGCATGTATGCCTATACAATACTTCAAAGGAAAATTATGAAAGCCTGGGTTTTTTATTTATTAAAGAATACAGAATAGAAGATACTATATGCAAGATAATTCAGAGAACTGTACTGCCAGTTTCTGCTGGTCTTTTGAAAATAGTTAATGCTTAATTTCTTTTCAGTCTTATTTTTTCCTTCTAATTTCTTTTATTTTTGTTTTTAACCAAGCTTGCATGTTTATATCTGATAACCTAAACAATACAGCAACCATTGTTGAATTCCTATCACTTTATTTAGACAAATTTTGTACCACTTCTAATGATTTTTTTTTTTTTTTTTTTTTTGGCAGAGTGCCATCGGTATTTTCATTGCACTTCACCTAAGAAATTTTTTGTCTGTTTTGTTTAGACTTTACACACCAAAAAACATGTTGAAAAATGCTGATATTTTTATAAATAATAAAATTTTGATTTTTGTGTTCTTTTTCCTATTATATAGTCAATGTGCAATACAAATAGAACACACAAAATTAAAACTAATAACTCATCAAGAAATATTCTAAAGGCTAAATATGGATCTAGAAGACCCATGTTTCTATGCCTTTATGACAAAATTCTTGTTCTGCTTCTATAAAAGTACAAAAAAGGGAGGATAGGCAGGCCAGAAAGCTCAGTGCCTGCTTAGGCACAGCACAGCAGCTGGGGTTCGATCCCATTTGCGGTTCTGGCCCTGTCCCCACGGCATGCTGAGATGGAGATTAAGACTGGGTGTGGTGGTGTACATCTGTAATCCCAGCACTTGGGAGGTTGAAAACAGGAGAATCACTGAGTCTAATCTGTGTAGTGAGACCCTACAGACACTGTACTAAATACAGAAAAAAAAGATAAAAAATTCTAACCATATCAACTCCATCACTAATTAATACATAAAATATTTAGTTTAAGAGATTGAGGTTGGGGATGTGGCTCAGCGGTAGAGCTCTTGACTTGCACGCACAAGGCCCTAGGTTCAATCCCCACATTGTTTTGAATATCGCAGCTTTGTACTAAATTTTAATATCAGGGTATTATTTCATTTTTGTTCTTTTCAAAGTTATTCTGGTTGGATACCCTGAATTTCCATGTAAGTTTTAAGATTAGCTTCTTGGAGCCGGGCGTAGTGGCGCATGCCTGTAATCCAAGCACTTGGGAGGCTGAGGAAGGAGGATTGGTGCGAGTTCAAGACCAGCCTGGGCTACAAAAGTGAGCGCAAGGCCAACCTGCACTGCATAGCAAGACCCTGTCTCAAAAAGACTAAATAAATAAATAAATAAATAAATAAATAAATAAATAAATAAAATAAGATTAGCTTCTTATTGTCTCTACCAAAAAAAAAAAAAAAAAAAAAAATAGTGGGGATTTTGATAGCGTGGCATCTGCAAATTTTTGGTGGTAGTACTTAGTACTCTCATGTGAACAATATTACATACTCTGATCCTTGAATAATGGGATGTCTTCATTTATCTCCATCCTTTCTTCCAAAAATCTATGTAACTCTCAGGGTACAATATTTTTACTGCTTTTGATAAATTTATTCTTACTTTTTATGCTTCTGTATACCTAACTTCAGATTATTCATTGCTAATATACAGAAATAAAATTGAAGACTATATATCATAGTAGTACCTTGCCAACGTTCTGACATCATGCATGAACTCTAAAACATTTGAGTGGATTCCATACACTTTCTCATATACAAGATTATGTAATCTGCAAAGAAGTAATTTTATTTCATTCCAATCAGGATGCTTTTATTTCTTTTCCTTATCTGTCTTGGCTAGATGTTTCAATACAATAGTGCACAGAATTGATAAACATAGCATTCTTGCCTTATTCCTGATCCTAGTGTAAAGCACTCACTTTTCCAACATTTAAGTTGTTCGCTATCAATACTGTTTTTTTACTTTGATACCAAAATCTGACAAGGGTCTCTCACAAATCTTAGTCAACTCATGCTTCCATAACAAAATGAAATAGGTGGCTCAAACAACAGCATTTATTTCTTAATGCCTCTCTCAAGGGCACCGGTTCTCAACCTGTGGGTCGAGACCCCGGTAGGGGTCAAACAACCAAAACACAGGGGTCACCTCAAGCCATTCCGAATCATAACTGTAGCAAAATTACAGTTTTGAAGTAGCCATCAAAATTATTTTTTGGTTTGGGGTCACCGCAACATGAGGAACTGCTGTCATGGCATTACAAAGGTTGAGAACCACTACTCTAGGGGCTAAAAGGTCCAAGGTGCCAATTAATTGTTTCACTGGAGAAGACCTTCTTCACTTGCAGATATCTCTCACCTGACTGTGCTCACAAGGTAGCAAATGACATCATGGGGGCCCTATCTTTAAGACCTTATTAACTCTACCAACCAAAAGATTCACTTCCAAATACCAAAACATTGAGAGTTAGGGCTTCAACATACAAATTTATAAAGAGCACCCAGTTTATAACGCACAGACATCAAAAATATCCTTCATAAAATTTATAAACCAGTTACAAATCACAGAAAATCAAGTTCAATATAACATAAAGATATAATACATCTTGACCAAATAAAAGTCTAAATAAAGAAACGCAAAAGCTGATTTTAAGATTCAAACTCTAATCAATGTAGTTTACTATATTAATAAATTGTTCTATTCTTTTTTTGATACAGGGTTTCACTAAGCAGTCTAAACTTCTGCCTTAGCCTCCCGAGCATTGGAATTACAGGTGTGAGCCACCACGCCGTCTTAGTGGCTGGCACAGTGAACTGGGGATTCTGGGGCCAGCATAGCATGCAGTACAGGTGATCAAATCTGGGTCCCTGTGCTTGCTACGCAGGCACTTAAGACTGTCGAGCTATCTCCCAAGCCCTAATAAAATTTGTAAGAAAATAAATTACTCTCTCATTACATGAAGACATAAAAAAAAAAAAAACCCAGCAACATTGTTAGTAAAAACCTTTCAGCATACTAAGAATCAGAGAAAATTTTTCTATTAGTAAAGTTATCTATTTTTTAAAAAAGTACAATCAATATCATATATAATAGGGAAAATCTAAATGATACTTCCCTAGATCAGGAGGGAGGAAAAGATGTTCACCCTCATCACTTCAATTTAACACTTTCATTTAACAACAAAGTTCCAGTCAATACCATAAAGATAAATAATAGAAAAATTGGCAAGTTGCAAGTAAACTGTCTTTATTTGTGGTCATATACATAGAACATCCTGGCCAAAAAGCATTAGTGGATGAATTAGCGAGAGTCCAGGCAGAAGTTCCATATAAAAACTATCACTTTCAACAGCTTTGAAAATTTATTCCTTATGAAAAATTTTTAAAAACTGGCAGAGTGAGAGAGGCATAGCAGCACATGCCTATAATCTCAGCACTCTGCAGGCAGAGAGAAGAAAACACCAAGTACAAGTCCATTATTGCAATTTAGTGACAGAGTAAGACTCAGTCTCAAGAATAAGGAATTAAAGGTTGAGAATGTGGCTCAGTGTAAAAGCCCCAGAATTAATACCTTAGACCCCAAGAAAAAATTTAAAAAGATGACTAGCTCACCAAAATTGACTAGCGTACAATACACTGCTCAGATATATTAGGTAGTAACTAAACAAATAGAAGTGTATCATAATCATGGATTGGACTGGGGTAACTTAGTATCTCTTATGTATTAATGCTTCCCAAACTGAGTTACAGAATTCAGTGCAATGGCAACCAAAATCTCATAGGTATGCTAAATAAATAAAAAAGCCAATTATGTAATACAGAAATGGAAAGATATAAAAGTCAAAGTTATTGCAAAAAAAGATATAAGTAAATTGTGCCATGGAATTTCAAGATTTACTATGAACAATGTGATTTTGACATGATATATATGCATAGATCTATGTGCATACAATATACTACAGTCTAGCAAAAGAGTTACACATAGATGAATATATTTTTAACAAATTTGCGATATAACTCAAAAAGTTTTTTCAACCAATTAAGCTTGTCAGGCATGGTAGCACATGCCTGTAACCCCAGCAGTTGGCAGGCTGACACATGGACATCACTAGGCGCTCAAGTCCAGCCTGAGCTACACGGTAAGGTCAATGCCAGCATGAACTATGTGACAAAACCCTGTCTCAAAAAATTAAATACATACATGCATACATACATAAATGGCAAATGAAGCTTGAATTGAATATGGAAAAGGACAGAACTGGATCTTTTACTCCACATTGTACACAAAAATCAACTCAAAATAGACTTTATATAAAACTACAAAATGTCTAGAAGACCTCAGAGGGGAAAAGTCTTACAAGAGGGAGTCAAAGATTTCTTACACTTAAAAAAGCCAGCCAAAAAGAGTGAAACTACAAAAGAAAGTAGTGATAAACTAGATTTATTCAAAATTTAAAACTTTAGCTCAATAAAATACACCATTGCTAGGCATGGTAGCACATATCTATAATCCCAGCATTCTAGGAGCCCTCCCAGAGTGTTGAGATACTAACACATACCCCTAGGCCAAGCTGAAATATTCCATTTTTTTAATTTAATACATCAGAGTCTCAGCACTGAGTCTAGCAACTGGATTTTTTGTTGTTGTTTTCTGATTTACATAAATCCATACAAGTCAGCTGGGTACTTTACACACTTATTTTTACTTTCACACTTCAAATAAAACAGTACAGATAGGTAAAGTGCACATATTCCTGGAGGTAAACATCAAGATACTCATTTTCATTTTGGGAATACTTTAAAAAACAATCACATGTTATGAAATTAATTGCCCTGCTAAATGCTTCCTAGGATATGTAAAAATCATAAATGTTATCTACATGTTACTGTTTTAAATAAGGAAAGTAATAGACTTTGTGATTAGATTTATACATTTGGGGCTTAGTAGGATAAGCGCTTGCCTGGCAAGTTCAAGCCTTGTAACCAACCAGATTTTAAAGTAAAATTTGCAATTTAATAATGCATACACAAAGGAAGATACTAAATAAATCACCAAGTGGCATGTAGAAATACCAAATGTCTACTGAAATTAGAACATGAGCAAGCAGGCTTACAGCATACTTTGCAAAGTAAAAATTTTAGCCATCTAATGTAAATGAGCATTACTGCTTCCTATCCATCTATTGATTCCTACTTATATATTTACTGTATTGATTCATCATTCATGTAATAAAATGCCTTCCCTCATTCTTAATATGCTTCTCTTTCAAGATTCAACTCAGCCTTGCTGAACACTACTGACACACACAGTTCTTTCCAGAGGCCTCCAGCACTGCCACAGCCCTGTTACATAGATGTGGACCACCTATGTAACTGAGGACAGCAAATATCATAGCCATCCTTGCTTTCCAATAAATGCTTAGTACAATACTTTATTCTGTTGTAAGCTATTACCCTATTAAACTAGAAAACTGACCAAATACACTGAACACAAAGAGGTATACCTATCAATTTCACTGCTTTTTCAAGAAAGAAATCATTTAAGCACTTTCTTCTAAACATTTCATTTGGAGATAATGCAATTAAACCTGCAAATATATCATTGCTTTTCAAGGAGGTTCTAATATTACTATATAACACCATGAAGTCATTCCTGCTAAAAACTGTTACATGTTAACATGTTCCTATAGTATATGATAGCCTTTCCAATGGCCTGATTTTATTTCTGCATGTCAATCATCAGGAAAAAAAAAAAAAAATCAAGGGACTAGCTATAGGCATAAAACAAGCCATTATCTGATTCTCTAGTTCACGTGTCCTTCAAAGACTGAGTACATCTTTTAACTTTTACTATTCTCATCCAAAAAAAAAAAAAAAAAAAAAAAAGAGGGGGGGTATCATTTCTACTGCTTTCAAGATTATGAACAGAAGTACAAATAACTTTTGCAAAATACCCTAATGTCTGACAGTGTATCTTCTAACAAAGTCCATTGTAATCTATGTTCCACTGATATCTTTTCTCTAGCACCCTTAACAATCCAAACATACAAAAGTTTTATCTTTTATCTCATTACCTATCACATTTAGATCCCACTTGCTTTCATTCCATTAATTATCCACTACCTAGAATACTCTTACTTTCTCCATGCTAAACAATTACTTCCCACTCTCCTTGAAAAAAAAAAAAAAAAAAAAAAAAAACTTTAACCAGGGTTTATGAAGTTAGGAGGAAATGTGGACAGATGGACCTAAATTCACAGCTGTACCAAAATGAGAATACCTGTTTAGTATACCCTGATCTTACATTAATTTCTTTCTTGAAGACTTTCCACATATCCTATACCTATACATATCACAACTAGATTAAGTCCTTTCTAAATTATACTTGGTAGAAAAAAGGACATATTCCATTTGATCAACTGTCAAAACCTTTCAAATTCCAATGTTTCATCTTAAAAAGCTCTTCATGATAATGCACCACACAATAGATTGGGAAAAGCGAAAACTAAATAATCTTTTAGACTGCTAATACAAAACTTGGTTTGTTCTTCTATTTGTTTTTACAGACCTGAAAGTTGATCCCAGGGAGCAGCATGCTACATCCCTGACACTTTTTGAGTCAGGGTCTTGCCAAGTTCTTCAGACTGTATTCAAACTTGCAATTCTCTTGCCTTAGTTTCCAAGTGACAAAGATTCCAAGTATATGTCACCATACTCAGCTCAAAACTAGGTTCAAACACATGAATTTTTCTCTTGATTATACTAAACATATTGCTCCAGAATCATCTCAACATAGATGCATTTTGCAACTATGCTCTCAAATTAAACAACAGTACTCATTCTTCAATTAACTACTTTCATGAGATAGTTATCAAATTGAATATGGATTGCCAAATTAACCACAAAATATTAGGTTGTCTTTATGTGCTCTTCCACATTATTATTCTGAAAAAGGTACCTTAAAAGGAAAACAAGGTAACAGCAACCTATAGGGATCTATTTACTATCCCTTGTGTCATACAAGGCCTCCTAAAGGCCACAACAGACATGCTGATTTGAATGCACCACCAATGTTAAATTCACATCTCTTACTAAGATTATTCTGCCTGTCCAAAGGGTAAAAAGTTTCTTGCTGCTTTAAATACACGTGTGTACACATGCATGCACACACACACACACACACACACACACACACACACACAAATACACACACACAAATCATTGTCCTTCCTAAAGTAACATATTTGAAAATGGCAAAGTTTTCCAAATAATTACAGTAACTCCAAACTCAATCCACTGAGTAATTCAATTATGTGTATGTAGTAAATGAATGACAGGGCATTTTAATTGAAAAATTCAGAATTTTAGAATCTAAGCGTCTACAAAAACACCCCTTTCAGGGGCCAGGGAGATAGTTCAGCAGAATAAGTACCTGCCTGGCAAGAACAAGATCCTGAGTTCAATCCTCGGTACTAGAAAAAAAGAAAAAAAAATCTCTCTCCCTCCAGATTCAAGAGTTTAAGATATTAAAACAGTGTAGCATGTTTGTCTTTCATTCTCTAAAATGACTTGTAAATTATATGTGTTTGACTTCAACTAACCATCATACTTTTAGGACTGCTATTAGTTATAATGTTCACTCAGAAGAAGTATGGAATCACAACCATGGCAAACTAACAAAGTGGTATACACATTAAGTATATTTCTGTTTATGGATGAGTTATACAAGTTATATAAAATATAATCTATGTTTTATATCATAAATTGTCCGAGCTCTTAAATGCTAACGTGAAAGAAAAATCTTGACAACTCAGTGAGGGAAAAGAGGAATTCAACTTTCTTTCTTTCTTTCTTTCTTTCTTTCTTTCTTTCTTTCTTTCTTTCTTTCTTTTTGTCTTTTTGAGACAGGGTCTCACTATGCAGTTCAGGCTGGCCTTGAGCTCACTTTTGTAGCCCAGGCTGGTCTCGAACTCGCACTGATCCTCCTGCCTCAGCCTCCCGAGCGCTGGGATTACAGGAGTGTGCCACCACACCCGGCTAGGAATTCAACTTTAAGGGACTCAACTTTAATACTTTATTTCCAAGTACTGCTTTAATGTCAGAAATAGACATATATCAAAATCAGGGAAATTCACCCAGATAAAGCATCAATTTTGCTCAAAACTTACTTTGATATTCCAGTTTTATGATGTAATGGCTCTTAAAAATACACATGGGTTATTTTCAATTCATAATTATTAAATCATCTTGACACAACTTAGTTAATAGTTCTGAAAATACTTTATAAATTGAACTATTCTATGAACACTGATTCTATACCTTGTTAGTATTTTTCCATTTAATATAAGAATCTACTCAAAAAAATGTTTTCCTACAAAATTCCAGGTGGTTTTTGGCAAACAGAAATATGTTTAAAATATTTCACAAAAGCACAATTTCAAGAATCCCAAGCAAAAACTACCACGCAAAAATCATCGTCCTTAAATTAACTTATTTAGTGCACAACTGTTATTCTTCCAGCATTTCACTTAGAGTAAGAGAATCCAATTCTAAAAGGTGCAACTATACACATTTCATGAATAAAGCCACCATCTTTAAAGTTTGATTACCAAAACAATTACTATATATCACTACAGAATAATAATGTAGTACACATTTCCTAACTAAAGATCAAATTTACTTCAGTCACACCAACCACTATTACCAATTTTTTGTTTCATTTTTGTTTTTATTTAATCATGAAGTCCTTGAAATCACAGTAGGGCTTGATGCCATATTGGTGTCAAACTCTGCCAGTCATCCAGAGAATATGCCAGACTTCTCTTTCAACTTCTTTGTCTACTAGTGCATCACTGGACTCAGCAAGCAGTTCAGACAATTTCAGTTAACAGATTTTGGCTCTCTGTGCATAATAGATGGCAATTCTTATGAAGTATCCAGTTTGTCTTATAGCTGAGAGATTTGAACCTGCTGCAGATGTCACATCTAAATTCTTGAATGGATTTTTATCATCAGTGTCACCTATAAAACAAGACAGTGTCACTAACAGCATTGTCCAAGAGAACATCTATTTCAGTACTGCTAAGCTTTCTGCAACATTACAGATAAGTCATTTATTCCCAAAAACAAGAATCAGCAAGAGTGTGTGTGTCAAAATCCAGCCGGCTGCTTGTTCTTATACAGCTATAATCTAAAAATGGGTATAAACTTATTATTTAATGATGTAATTGTTGAAATGTTTTAGGAAACTAATATTTTGTAGCATGTGAAAATATGAAATGGAAGTGTCAGTCTCCATAAATAAAGGATTACTAGAACACATACATGCTCCTTTGGTTTATCTATTTTCCTATAGTTACTTTCGTGTAATACTAGTAGATATAAGTACAAGAAGCAGCGCCTGACCCATAAACCTAAAATATTTACTATCTGGTCCTACAAAAAGTTTACTAAACCCTGACCTGTACAACTTTTTTGGTGGGTAAATAATGCAGTATCTAAGTTCTGCTGCACAGGACTGTTAGTAGAAAAACTGTATTTATTTCATTGTTTCTATGCCTTACTATCCAACTGTTAAAGCAACCATATTTGTTGAGCCAGCCTTATCCTTCTAATGTAAACTTTAGTCCCTGGGCTCTTCCCTTTGCTTCCAGCTTGCTTCAATTTGAGGTAGCAATATTGACACTGGGCACGATAAGACAAGGAGTTCAGTTTCACATCAAATTTCAGTTCTCCAACACTGTCCACTTCCATATCCCCAAATTTCCTCACTCTTCATAATGGGCTTCCTATACTGGACACCAATCTTAAATGTATTTCCTGCCAGAGAGCACAAGATGATGAGCTACCAAAAAGCTTTTT